>VYYJ01000074.1:0-120997 GCA_021029165.1 Cyphoderus albinus | reverse complement strand
ATGAACGCCGGCCCGCTGCATCCAGCGACATGTGCCAATCTTCGTTTTTCACCATTAGTAGTTAGTACAGAAAGTGGGAAGGGCAGTCTAGAAAAACAAGGTTTAATATTTCCTCGTAAGACAAGTGTAAAAATGTTTTTTATTTGTTTCTTTCTTTGACAATATTTAATTTTCAGACAAATGCTTTTATGTATTTAGAAGTATTTGTGAAAAAAACAGAAACACCATTTTAGCATTTTATAAATTGATGCAAGCCTTAGTTCGCTCAGCGACAAAGGAGAAAAGTTGATAATGATATGGGTGTGAATCAAGCAAACAATGGTGGTTAACAATGGAAATGATTAGTTTGGTAGGTGTTATTGTATGTTGGATAATGAATTTATGTTAAAATTGACATTGTTAACGAGCACCCTTTCTCGACTACAGGACGGCATAATATAAAAATGATTTAAGAAAATTGGGGGAAAAGACAATAATCATTATTATAATTATTATTATTATGTAGATATGACACATCAGCGAATGTGTAAATACAATCTACATAGTTTCATTGTACATATAAATATCGTGCAAGAAGTTTCCTCCTTCACGTGATTTTTATCATGTTGACTCGAAATAATACTATTATTAAATGAAGTGGTCCAGGCTAACTAGGCGTGCAAAACATGTCTTTCAATTGATGTAATACTGGATGCAGAATCGCATGCTATGTATTCTTAAACTCATTATCTCTTTGACGCAGAGCTCCGGACATTAGACAAAACACCGTCAACTTTTTCATCAACGGAAAAGAATACAATGGTGAGATATACCATTTGAATAGCCTTGGCTCTTCAAGACAGTGGAAGAAGTTTCATGATTATTAATTACTTTTGGATTGCGTGTCTAAAACCTGTAGTGAAATCCGAAAGCGAGCCTGATGTTGGCCCTACGACGCTTCTTGTTGATTACATACGGGATAAAGCTGGCCTTAAGGGAACGAAATTCAGTTGCCGAGAGGGCGGATGCGGTGCTTGTGTGGTAGGACGGCAACCGTAATTATGCTTTCATAATTTTGACAACTCGTCGACGCCTTGTCAACAATGTTCATTTGACCGTATTGCTATTTTATGTTATGGACAGGTGTCAGTGAAATCAAAGGATCCTAACACAGGAAGTGACATGATACGAGCTGTGAATGCGGTAAATAATTATTCTGGTGAAATTCTTACATTTCCCCTATTGAAAGTGTTCAGTACAAACAGTTTTGCTTTGTACTGTCAAATTTGACACTTCGTGTCATTCAATTTTGTTTTAAATGTCAAAGTAACACTTTTGCTGTTTTTTCATTTGACACATCATGAAGTGCTTACTTCCGATATTCGCTTGTGACGGGATGGACATAACAACTATAGAAAATTTGGGTAACAGAAAACAAGGATATCATAACTTGCAAAAACAACTTGTCAAATTCAGTGGCACACAGGTGAATACATTTTTGAAGAGGCATTTTTAGTAAATCAGTATTTTTACACTTTCCAAAGATAATTGATATTGCCTTGCGTGCAACTTTTGAACTATTTTTGTTATTAACGATAGTGTGGCTTTTGCACGCCTGGAATGGTGATGAACATGTACAGGTACATACTACAATAAGTCACAAAAATGCTCCGTTTAATTGTTAAATTTATTTTTCCATTAATCATTACATCATTAAATATCAACCGTCCCTTGAGGCAACAAACATCGCTAGTCTATCCAAACATGTTTGTTTTACTGTAAAGTTTAAGCAAGTCTAAACCGGGATATAAAGCACAAGATGTGGAGGATGCATTCGATGGGAATATTTGTCGATGTACTGGCTATAGACCAATTTTAGATGCTTTTAAATCTACTGCTGCTGATGCATCAGAAGAACTAAAACGGAAATGTGGAGGTGACATTGAGGTAAAATGAGAGACTCAATGCTAACTTCAAAGATAATTGTACCAACTTACATTAAAAATGTCGAAATTGTTATTTATTAACATAAGTTTGCGTTTGGGGTTATGTGCGAAATTTTGTTGTTAGGATTGTTCCAAATGCCCATGCATCTTACCAACTGATGGTGTTTCGAGATGCAAGATAAGCAATAATGACTGCTTGGATTCATCAACCACGGATGATGATAATGAGTCTTTCGATACCTGCTGCAGTAGCTCTCCTTTGTATATTAAGTTACAAAATGGAGACGAATGGTTGAAACCTACAACCATGGATGCCTTGTTTGAGGGTCTTGGAAGAGTAACCTCCAGTGGTAATAAATATCGGCTTGTTGCTGGAAACACGGGGACAGGTAAGTCTAAATTATCCGCTTAGAAAGTATAAACTTCATAGAAATGACTTGCACAGTTAAAAAACATTTGATTTCGCTAATGTAGGCGTGTATAAAAATGATGGGCCGTACCAAGCATACATTGATGTGAATAGTATACCTGAGCTAAAACTATCGTCCGTGGAAGCCTCTGGGGTTATTTTGGGAGGAGGTGTCTCGATTGCTGTGGCGATTGAATTGTTACAGAAAGCTGCAGAATTGGATGGCTATAGTTACACTGCTGGGCTTGCGAAGCATATGAAAAGAGTAGCCAATGTTCCAGTGAGAAACGTGAGTGGGAAATCTATTGAAGACCGGATAATATCAAAACAAAGTTAATTACTGCAATAATTATCAGCCAATTCAATTGTGCTGTTTAATTGTTTCAGGCTGGTACTTTGGCAGGAAATCTGATGCTTAAACACGCTCACCGAGAATTTCCTTCGGATATTTTTCTATTGTTTGAAACTGTCGGAGCAAGTTTGAGAATTGGTAGGAATTTTTTTACAAAGCAATCCAGGAAGCAAAAATGTGAAAATGTTAAAAAACAATGTCAATTTTTTATTTTCATTGTCATTCAATGTTTATTGCAGCATCTTCTCCAACATTGACAAGGGATTACTCTCCAGTCGCGTTTCGTGATTTGGATATGACCGGCAAGGTACTTTTATCAATTCATCTGCCCCCTTACAAAGGAAACGAATATTACTTCAGGAGCTTTAAGGTAAACCATGATTACAAAACTACCGACTTCCCGTCACTTTGTGTCCCTGAATTTCGGCATAATATCGTTGCTTTCCCCTTCACAGATTACACGCCGTTATCAAAATGCGCATGCATACGTGAACGCCGCCTTTCTTTTCAAAGTGGATCCAAAAAGAAACTTCAGCGTGCGAGACAAACCAACAATTTGCTTTGGAGGAATAAATCGTGATTTTGTAAGATATCTTTCATTAAGCAACTCTTTCGAATGCTTTTTGATACAATACCATTAATACGAGTTTATGAGTAATACTGTAGTAAGTAGTGATACTTAACTAAACACCTTCGATAATTACACCTAGTCATCTAGCTTTTCAATTCGTTCCAGGTGCATGCTACCGCAACAGAAATGTTCTTCATGGGAAAATTCCTAAATGTGGACACAATAAAAGGAGCGATGGACACACTGCAACGAGAAGTTGTCCCGAATTATATTTTACCGGATGCTACTCCAGAGTTCAGACGTAGCCTGACACAAACACTTTTATATAAAGTAATTGTAGTACTGTCAAATTGTTTCGTTACATGGTATGAAATTTGAGACAGTGATAAATTTCTGCATTGCAATCCAACGTGATAGGCTATATTGGGAATTTACGGAGATGCAGCAAAACCAATATTGAAATCAGGTGGAACTGACATTGAAAGAGGTCTGCACTACGGAAAACAGTCATACGATACTGATCAAACCCAATGGCCTTTGTACCAGCCTGTTGCAAAGTTGGAGGCGTTTCCGCAAACGTCAGGTGAATTTTATAGATATTATCAAGTTACCCCAGTTCGGATATTAATCTGTCAGTCTTGTTACTTTCAACTAGGGGAAGCCGAATTTGTGAATGACATTCAAGGGAAACGAGGAGAGTTATTTGGCGCATTTGTTCTGAGCACCGTTGGCAACGCTAGTCTTAAAAACGTTGACACTTCTGAAGCAATGGTTAGTCAATATGGCCAAAGTTGAAAATGTTGTATTTATGAAGTCTGCGAAAAGTCTAACAATTCATTGTATGTTTTAAGATGACTCCCGGAGTTGTGGCATTTGTCGAAGCTAAGGATATTCCCGGCATGAATAACTACGCTGTCTTTTATCCAGAAGTTGAAGAAGTTGGTTCAGTTGAAAGAAATATTTTTCCCTACAACCAGCAAGTAGGGAAATTATTCAATGAAAAATTGCTATCTTTATAGATATTTGCAGGAGACAAAATTAAATATGCAGGACAGCCCATTGGCATGATTGTGGCTGAAACCAGAGATATTGCATTCGAGGCTGTGAAGAAGGTGTCAGTCCTCTACGATAATATTCAAACCCCGATTATTGACATTCAGGAAAGCGTAGAACTCGCAGAAAAGCTTGGCAAAGGCGAGGAGTTAATAATGCAAGTGTGGAAGTCTCCTGTTGAAGGCACTCCTCACAAAGCCACCCATAACATCAAGGGAGAATTCCGAACACACGGCCAATATCACTTTCATATGGAAACGCAGACTTGCATTTGTATTCCAACGGAAGACGGAATGGATGTCTTTTCTGCAACGCAGTTTATTGATAATGTGCAAGCAGCGATAGCTTCTTGTCTTTCCACGACCAATAACAGGTACTGAAAATCGGGGACTCTTTACAATAGGTTAAAGATTTACTCCTTGATGACATGACATACGCTTTCTTTTGCAGCATTAACGTCTCGGTGAGAAGGCTAGGGGGAGGATACGGTGGTAAAATTTCCAAGGCTACCCATGTCGCAGCTGCGTGCGCTGTCGCTGCCAACTTTGTTAATAAGCCGGTTCGAGTCGTCGTAGATTTGAGTACTAACATGAAAATGTTGGGAAAGCGTCTGCCATATCTAGTTCGCTACGAAGTAATTTCAATGAACAAATCGAATTTCAAAAAGCATAATAGAGATTAACTAGGATAAGAATTTTTTTATGAACGACTTATTCATTATTGTCTAATTAAAGGTCGGAGTTGATGACGATGGGAAGATTCAGAATCTGAAAGCATCATACTTCTGTGATGGTGGCAGTGTTCCTAATGAAGCTACTTCGTTGTTTGCCATGATTTCTTCTCAAAAGTCAGTAACTATTAAATTCTAAATTCTTTCGTAACTCATAGAGTCGTGATGAATAACGAACAATGGAATTAATATTAAATTTCTTACTGACACAGTTGCTACAGGGGATTGGGTTGGGAGGTTAGTCCAGGGAAAGCAGTCACAAATACTCCTCCAAATACTTATTGCCGAGCACCAGGTATGCATAAGCCAATTTTCTTGGTGGGTGTGAATGTAATCTAAGAATTGCAAAATGACAACGTTTGTCGTGCACACAGGCACCACGCAAGGGATAGCAGCAATTGAAACGATAATGGAACATATCGCGTGGGCTGTCAAGAAAGATCCATTGGAAGTTCGTATCGCGAATTTCATTCAAACGGGAGACCCAATGGTTGGCGTGCCTGGAGGAAAATTTGAAGGACCAAATCCCTTACCAAATATGTTGCAAGATTTCAAATCTTCGGCGGATTTTGACGATAGGAAAAAATTTGTAGAAACATTCAATCAGGTATGGTGTATCCAGTTTTTATGTTTCTGATAGACGTGGGAATATGTTGCCTTAAAAGTTGTAATGCCACTTATAAACGAATTCCGTGTTAGAATAATCGTTGGAGAAAGCGAGGAATAACGATGGTTCCTATGAGATATGGACAACATTATCATGACATGAAATTTCCTACCTACATCGCGATATATCATTCCGACGGCACCGTTGCCGTTTCGCATGGAGGTTACAATTTGTTCTTTTGCACTCTCATTAATTTACTACTACGTATACTGAAATCATTCTGCTAAACATTACTCTTCCGCTTTATTTAATTTTTCACCAGGTATTGAGATGGGTCAAGGGATTAACACTAAGGTAATTACTCATAATTTACAGTATTAATAACGCGCACGATGTACCTTTTATTAAATAGCGTACTTAAACGCCTTTGTTTCCTTACTGAAAATTGTATAGGTAGCTCAAGTTGTCGCCCACACATTAAAAATTCCGTTGGATAAAATTAAAGTAAAGGCTTCAACATCGTTAATTGCACCAAATTCCGGTGTTACGGGTGCTGCCTGCACCAGTGAATTAGTTGCCCATGTATGAAAACATTTTTATTTAACAAATATTGAATTTAATTCGATTGTTCTAAAAATTGAATGACTCATAACTACCTTAAACACGTAGACTGCGTTGAAAGCGAGTGAAATGCTTGTGGCAAAAATGGCTCCTGTTAAGTCAGAAATGAAAGAAGATAATTGGGAGAAGTTGGTGGCCACTTGCTACACCAAAGGAATACAGTTGACAGCTCAATATCAGTAAGACTCATTAAATAAAATAAAATAAAATAAACAATTTGATGTAATAGTTTCGGCTAACGTGACTAAATTTTGGCTAATTTTATAAAAGGGCAAATTTCGGTGACATCAAGACATACGAAATTTGGGGTTTAACGGCTCTGGAAGTTGAGGTGGATATTCTGACTGGGGTGTACAAGGTACGATATAATATTCATTCACATTCCCCTATTTTCTACCACCGGTTTTACCTGTAATTGTCATTTACAAATTGTGACACATTGCATTGTCATTTCAGGTGGTAAGAGCAGACATTTTGGAAGATGCAGGAAAAAGTTTAAGCCCGGAAGTAAGCAAATATTTAAGTTATCTACTTTCAGAGTAATTAGTTCCGGCTATAGGTTTGCGTTATATTTGCAGTTTTATATCAGTAATCATAATTTGTTTCTTTGTCAATTTCAAAGGTGGACATTGGTCAGATTGAAGGCGCTTTTACAATGGGATTGGGTCTGTGGACAACAGAGAAACTTGTTTACGACAAAAACAGTGGAGAACTTCTGACACACAATACTTGGGTAAAACTATGTTCACACTCACAGGTTTTGTAATTCAGGTATTATGATTTATGTTTATGACCTTTTGATTTTTACAGGAATATAAAGTGCCTTTACATAGGGACATTCCAGAGGATCTTCGAGTCACCATGTTAAAAAATGCACCAAATCCGTTCGGCGTACTGGCATCTAAAGGTATGCATTAAACTTGGTCATTGCAGAAAAGATTCAGAATTAAGTTTTGTTACAATTATTGTTCATAACATTTTTGAATGACATGACGTGCAGCCACCGGTGAACCACCTCTTTGTATGAGTTGTTGCATTTTATTTGCTGTAAGGAATGCGCTGGCCTCAGCTAGACAAGATGCAGGAAACACTGATTGGTTTCAGATGGGTAAATATCTATGATTCACATATTGAAGTACAAAAATATACCCCTGAAATTATTGAAATGGAAATGGTAACTTTGAATTCCATTTAGATGGTCCTCTTACGGTTGAAGATATTCAAAAGTTAGGTCTGGCTAGCAAAGAACTATTTGACCTATGAAATGCTGAGAACTTTGGCGTTTGGATTTTGGTTGCGTTATTTCCACACACCCTGCACTGTCTCACTAGCTTTTAAAGCCAACATGACACAAAACCATTATGTAATCAACAAATGAACAATAAAATCATTTTTGCACTTTCAAGCATCACATAAAATATTTTCTGTGTGAAAGCACTTTTCATTCTTTCAGTTGTGTTTTATTATATAAAGATATTATTATGCATAATTAGATTGGCGGTTTGGCGGTGCTCTCTCCGAGCATTTGCATATTCGACAAATAGTAATTTCTAATTAGTAAATGCGATACAGAATAAATTAAAAATAAGGATAGAATATTTCAATATTTGTGGATTTGTAGAAAATATGGATTTGCCTTCTGCTGTAATAACAAATAATACTGTGCGTGTATGGGTTTTCATGACTTTTCATGGTATTTAAAGCTGATTTCAGTCAAGGATTTAGGAATACCTCTTATTACTGTCAAAAAATCACTCCACGTCTAATTCGACGAATAGACCCGGAAACCAATACAAAGAAGTGTCTTCGTCATCCTTTTCGGAATAAGGCGAATCTTTCCACACTATTCCTTCTCGCAGCAACTTTTCGGTAACGGACTTCACACGAAGAGTGGACCATCCTGGCATAAATTATTCAGTTATTGAATACAGAGATTGATACAAATACAAGAAGTCATTAAATACTATGATTTACCGTACCCAGTTCGTCTACCAATGTGTTTATTGTGTAATACGCCTTTCCTGATTGCGCCACATATTGCATCGCCATTGTATTGTCAAGGCTTAGTTCTTCTGGAACACAGAAAACCAATGCATTCTCGATCCGATCTTCCGTTTTGATAACTCCACAGCTTTTCCCAATTACTTCCAGGATCTCAAAAGCTTGCACTACATCCTCACTTAAGAGAATAAAAAGAATTGGCTTCTTCATAGATTCTTATCAATATGTAATACAATTACAAATTAATTACGAAGATGAATGCCCATGAATCTATTCATGAATGATCATGAATCTATTAGTTTCTAATTAGGAATATGTATTTACCAAGAAAGTTGTGTTCCTTCTAGGTAAGAAGATCTTGATTCTACCAAACGCTTAAACAAATCTGCTAATCGAACTATACCTCCATGATACTCAGCCCCAGCCAGGACCATTTCGATAGCTTGAACAGCTAACTGGTAATAGAAGGTACCAACTCCCAAAAATTCTGTCCAGAAGCCTGTAAATTATACAATTAAATCAAGTTATTAAATAAATGAGTTAAACTTAAATCAGCGCTTAGATTTTTAGCATAATGCTAAATTACAATAGTATTAATTACAAATTACATAAATACCTTTAGATGAAGCCAGTGGATCCACACCTATCGTAGCACACATTTCAATGAATTCCCTCCGGAAGAGGGGATCTGTTTGGAGCGTAGTTTGATGCTTGGCAGCAAACCATTCCAACTTGTCTTGGAAACGTCCCAATTGGACTTGAAGCTGTTTAAAATGATCCAAATGTTTTTATATGTCATGACAATTACAGGTGGAGGACCAAGTGTAAACAAAATTACGATAGGATCTTTATCATTTTATAATTATTTTCTCCTGAACGTGTGATCTACAATTTAAACCAAACGATACAAAATGCTTTCAAAGAAAGAGTGCAAAGTGTGTTTTTAAATTATCTTTTACAAAACAGAAACGCCCAAAATTTACCTTGTCAATAGAATCGTCGTCGATATTTGACTTCTTTTCCCTATATTTTTCTTCCTCCTTCTTCTTGGCTACCACCGCAGAAACTCCAACGCCACGTCTCATTATGTGAACGTCAAATTTATTTATTATGCTAAACAATACTAAATTATGCGAACGGTTAAAATGAAATAAATGACAACTGATGACTTTCTCGTTTCTGATGTTATAACTAGGCACACCAAACACATGATGCAACCGCCATTCTCCAATGGTACAATCTGAGACTTGACAATGCACAGCTGCCAGCCTGCACCTGTTTCGATGACTAATGCATAATGCAAGAAATGCAAGTGATCCAATAAATTCAATGTGGTTTGCATGTTTGGTTTATTAAAATATTTATCTTCACAACTATTTCACATCTTTTAATTGCGTTTAAATGGGACTGATTAATGAGGAAAATGGAGTGAACATTACTCAAAGAGAGACAATTTATTATGTAATACATAATCGCGACTCACTCAATTCGATTTATGTGCCACTTCATAAATGTCCGGGCGTTTCTGAAGAGAAATTGGAATCTGCTGTCTGGCAGTGCTTAAGTAGTTCAAATCTGTAAAATGTTAAACAAATGGAGTAATTATTTGTCATAAATAATCAATGGGATCTTAATCAAATTAATCAACTGTCCCATAAAAGTTTCGACTTGTGTAACTAATGATGAATGAATACCAATATCAGCAAAAATTGTAGTCTCTGAATCTTCTGCTTCAGCAAGAATTTTCCCCCACGGATTGACCACCATGGAATGACCCCATGCTACGTATGACGCATTGACATCTCTGGCAGGTGCAATGGTTGCTACATAAACCTTTGCAAAACATAATAAACCGTAATAATTTACAATTTAATTCACTGCTTCAGCCATTAACACTATTGTGTATTAACTCTGTATTGTACCTGGTTATCCAAAGCTCGACCTTGTTGCAATATTTGCCAATGGGCGGGACCAGTGGTCATGTTGAAGGCACCGGGGTATACTAGAAGGTCACAACCTTCTTTACAATAAATCTGACCCATTTCTGCGAACCGCATGTCATAGCATATTCCAATCCCAATTTTACAAAATTCAGTATTAATGATAGTTAATTTATTCCCTGGACTGAGAACTTTGGACTCTTGAAATGTCATTTTCCCAGGAATGTCGATATCAAATAAATGGACTTTTCTATGTTTCCCCAGTAGTTCCCCAGTTGGACCGAAAACTGTGCATGTATTGTACAATTTGGAATCATCTCCCAGTTCAGGGATTGAACCAGCGATAATATAAATTTTTAACCTCTTGGCAAGTGCGCTCATTAACATGCAAGTTGTTCCACTCGGTATTTGCTCGGCGTATTCCGCAAAAAATTCTGTTTATGTACGTTTTAAAATTATAACCACAAACCACTGAAACAGCGTAATTAAAACTGACAAGTTATGAAGGTTTTAAACCTACGTATTCCATAAGGCGAGTTAAAACATTCGGGTAACCCAACAATCTTGGCTCCTTTCTCTGCAGCTTCCTCAATTAGTTTTTCTGCACGCTTCAAATTATCTGCTTTGTCGGCACCAACTCCCAGTTGTATCACACCAAGCCGGAAAGCTGAAACCAAGAATGAAAACTATCATAATTTGTGCTATTATAAAATTGCATTTTATAAAATTGAAGTGTTACTAACTTTTACGGTACTCCGTTGATACATTCATGATTGTGCTGGTTATTGGTGGAAACCCGTCTTTTCTAAAAAGTGGTTTCCTTAAAGTCTTATCAGTTCCTAATACACAATTGACAACACGACCAATTTATAAATAATACAGCCAAGAATTATTATAATTACAGAATATCGCCAATTTTAAATGATGAACGATTGAAACAAACCTGATGGACCTCCCGCTAAGAAAAATTTTCGAGCTGAAATACCAAGCTGTCTTACTTGGGTATTTGTCAGTTGTCTCACAGAAGCACGCCCAGCTTTAAATACTAACTGGAAACTGGAAGGAAAATGCATTTAATTTAACTTTCAGTTATTCTATTGACTGCGTCAAAACAATCACTTTTTATATTCCCTTTTCCACATTCAGTCTCACTCAAATTCTACGAAATTGTCTCCATTGACTCTTGAATGTCACCTGCTGAAAATTGCAAATTCGTTGCTACGTGATTTTACCTTCTTTGTATTTCATTGATTATATGAATTAGGGTTGCGATTTGCAACTTGCGAATTGTGATGTGATTTCTTCTAGTAGAAAATCTTTCTTCGTCCCAGCTGCAAAATGAATGGGAAAAGTCAATTTTTCCAACAACACAAGCACACACGTGTTGCTCTGGTGATGGGATTATGGAATATTTTCTGAGCCAGACACAAGAAGACAGGGAGAAATGGAGGCTCTTCGCTACGTCTGAATTTTAGCTCTTCAACATTGAAAAGGAGAAAAAGCTGTTTGCTGTAGCTGTAGCCGTAGCTGCAAGATAATCTCACTCTGACATGATGAAGTTGCCAAAGTTACCGATGGATGATGCGAGATGGTTGCTAAAAGAGACTCTCTTTGAGAGATCATCGTTCATGTGCACCTATGAAACTAGTTTTATTCCGCAAGTAAATCTCTCGATTTAGAAAGGGAAGAGTTTTGCGAGTCCAATCTCCGGATAGATACCGCACTGTGTAACTATGCAAGCCGCTATGCGTGGTAACCACGCACGATTTTCATGCACATTTTCATAGCGTCTTTTTCACTTTTGCATGCAATACCAAGAATTCCATCAATTTCATATAGAAATTTCGGTTTATGATTCTTTGTTATGCTTTATTGAATGACTACTTCCAAGAAACTTATAAGACAATAAAATTGCGATTATTTTATGGACCTACCTGTAAAAGGAAGTGAGCAATAAATTATGGAATTTATGTCTAAGACAAAATTTATTTAACTCCAAATATTAGTAACAAATTTCCTTTGCATGTGATAATTGATGTCAAAACGTGCATAAATAAATGGCGACATTTTCTTGAATGTGTATTTTATAAATATAAGTAGTTTTTTATGTGGTATAAATTTAAAAAATAAGCTGTTTGAAAGTTGGCAATTCTGAATCTTCCCAAGGTGGCAGTTTAATTGACGTCGTCGTCATCCTCATCCCTCTCAAGACATTTGTACTCGCATTCGCCATCGGTAATAGCTGATTTCTTCAGCAGTTCCATGGTTTCCACCCACGCAGAGGGTGTGACATTCTCCAGGATTCTATGCATAAAAATAGATTAAGTTTACATATGAAACAGAATTAATTCATTCATAATAATAAACGACAGAATTGATAGCATTAAATCACGTCCTACCTCAAAATGACATTTTTGCCATGAACAGATCGAAGGTAGGATCCTGCACCGCAGACAATTTTTTCGATGCAGTCTTTCTCACCAAGTACAGCACCGACGGTTGTACGAATATCTTCTTTGTAGTAATCGTACTCCAGACCGTTGTGTTGGTAAGAATCATCGTTCGAAAGCATCCTGTTCTGACGTCCTTCTTTCTTCTTGGTTTGACGGAATCCGAACAGGTCGAAGATCCTTCTAAGAACTGTTCTCATTTTTACTGGAAACAATAATTCATCAAATTTACTCCATTTCGGACTCAGGAGGAAACAATTGTTTCTATAATGTGTCAGGTTCTGACGAACCTAAGTTCTTACGAAGGTACGACGCTGGCCCATCGACCTTTTGTAACTCAGTGCTGCTGCTGCTTCCCTCTGTCTTCTCAGTTTCGCCCGATTTCTTCTCATCGTTGGTAGAACTGGAGTCAGTTTCTGCCTGTTCTTCCAATTTCTCCGAAGAGTTTTCTTCCGAAATTTTGGCCTCGGGTTCTGCTTCTGCTGGGACAGGTAGATTTTCAGGAGCCACTTCAGCAGATGGAACACCGGCCTCCTGGTCAACTTCCGTTTGGTTTAACGCATTTCGTAATTTTTCCAACAACTTCTTTTTATCCTTTGCCGGACCGGCTGAAGCACTTAGCGTGTAGGTTGTGAGAATTACTCCCAGCACAAATAACAAAAACTGGTGCTTGAAAAGGACTCTCATGTTTGCAGAGGATTAGGATTTGAACCCTGTTTAACAAGTTTTCAAGAAAAGCTCTTCACTTTCTTACACACACAGGAAAAGAACCGTCTGAGTACGGAGACTTGAAGCAGTAGACTGTCAACCGGCGGGGGTACTTTCTGTGGCTTTAAACCTTTGCGAATGGTGTCAAATGTGAAGTCTTGCTGAAATGGACATTCTATTTTGAGAAGAAACGAAAGCTCTCCCTTTATTCCATGCTACCTGTATTGTAGAGCAATAGAATCTTGAAGATCTTTTCCCTAACGAAAAGCCTGGGAATATTGTGACAGGTGCGCTTACACAAAATCATGCATTATTCTTCGTAGTTAGAAAAAGAACCTAGCACTGTAATTTTTCAGTTGTAAACTCAATTAGGAATGTAATGTTTTCTGCGCTTTGTTACACTTAATGAAGCGATAGGGAAATGCACAAAAATTTATTTTTAGGAAAATGATGACGGCTCAAAAACGTATGCAGATGAATGGTGATTGATGATGTAATGGGATTGTACATGACGCGTTTCTTTTGTGCTTGCTCGTGCTCACTTTCTTTTTGGTAAATTCCAGTTTCCATACAACACCGTAATATAAATACAGTAAATCTACCCTTGACAACCAAACCAGGGTAAAAGGCATGAAATATTTTATTTTACTTTATTATCTGCTTTTCATAGAATTGATCACAATGACTAAATACTAAATACTAGTGTGTTATTTACTCTTATTTCTTCCTTAACTTTTAATCGGCCCATTTTCTAAATAAATTATCTAATCCTAATCATGTCTGCTGCATTTAATAAATTATGTATTATTTACAATGTGCCTCTTAAATTTCACAATATTATTTTGGGTTCCCTTGATTTCAAATTTAAATCTCCGCATGACTAAGTAAGTTGCAAGTTAAAACTCCATCAAAGCAATTAAACACTCTTAATGACGATTTGAACGACATCGGTTAAATTAATGGGGAACTAGTATTTTAAATAGATTTTAAGCCAAGGGCCCCAAATTGTGTCGTGTGAAGAGACCTTGTATTTTTCGTGATTAAAGCATTATTAACACTTAGCGCGGAATTGAGTTGGATTGAATCCCTTGATTGGAATCAGATCCTCCAGATGGTTTGGACAAGAGAGAATCAGTTGGACCTGGTTTAGGACGGGCAGCGGTTGCAGCGTTCTCTGCTTCATCGGGCGTACAAACGTAAACGTTACAGTCCTGTCCGTACATAACGGCTGCTTTAAAGACCTCATAGTAGAGATTATATTCTTTTGGAACATAGCTTCCCACCGTCCTGAAGTTAATTCAATTATTTTATTTCATTAGCATAAATTGCTGGCATTCGCATAAGGAAACGGTTTTTACCATCGTAGTAATAAAATAAATGATTAAGAAAATTTAAAATATTACCAAAAGATAAGATCTCTTCCTGGCATACTTTTCACGTAATTTCCCATCATACAAAACGTTTTTCTGGAACACTGATCGTTTCCTCTCAATGCGCCGTACATTGCACCCAACGTATTTCTCATATTGTCGTCTTGAACGCGGAACAGTTCTGCCAGTGGATTTGTGTCAGTCCCCGTCCCAGTTCCTGTCCCCGTTCCCGTCCCTGCGTTTGTCGCCGTTCCCGTCCCAGTTCCTGTCCCCGTTCCGGTCGGTTCCTGTCGTTTTTCAGGAGTAATCACCGACTCCACCCCTCTTGGATCTCCGAGAACCTCTGTAAAACGACATAAAATTTGCACCTATTCTATAACACCTACATAGAATTTACTTTGTATGTATAAAAGTATGCACAGCAGAAATATTTGTTGATTACACTTACCATGAAAAAAGATGATAATGAGAAGGTAAACCAAACCATAGAAGCAAAGTGATGTTATGCCCTTCATCGTGATGACTTGCGGAATAGTGTGGGGTTAAGAGATAGTTAACGTAAAATTTAAAGAAATTGTTCAATGACTGAATTTAGACAAAAAATCTATCAATAAATAAATCTCGATACAACTACACAAAATCACAATTTTTTGGCCAGTAAAAAAATCTTGCAGAACAAGGACTAGAGTGATGCCATCCGCAAATGTTTTAAGACTGAAATGCAGCAAACCTGACGGAGGGAGCCCAAGTGGCTTGCGAGTTAGTCGTTTCATTAGAATAAATCTCACCGACATTTCCACTCGATGACGTATGTAAATGCCATTCATTGAAAATGATTTAAGCAGAGAAGCTGAATTTGTAGAGTGACTCACTGTCACTATATAAGGAATTTATTTTTACATTTCTTTATTATATTTACAAACAGATTAACTTAGGTATTTATTTACTTTACTTTTAAAAAGGTTGTGTATATACAATTATGACAATGATTTCATGTTTCTTGTCTCACTGGTAAGCGCATAAAAAAGAAGATGGACTTCTTTGTACCGTGTCGTGTTACAGCGTATTATGCTTATGAACGGTATGTAAAGGTATTTAAAATGTTGTGTATTGTAATATTGTATTTTTTAAACTTGTCTCTAGTAAAAAACCTAGTCGACTTTGTTCTCCCAGTATTCTAATGCATCTAGAACTGCTTCGCATAAATTATGTACAGTATCTACATTGATTTCCCACTGGTTCAACGATCTGGTCCCTGGAAGATAGGCAATGCCGAGTATCCATAATGCATATCCATGAAGAATAATCATGAACAGCATGATGAACAAACCAAAGAAAATATTAACCATTCTCCCAGGTTGAAAGTCCGTGCCAACGAGATTAAGGAAATTCAATGGATTGTCTGGCGTAGGAGTTGGACCAGTTGGAGGAGTTGCTGGGGCTTGCTGACCCTGCTGACCTTGTTGACCAAAAGGATTCGCCATTCCGAAATTAGGAATAGCGTCAAGCAAGCTTGGAGGGTCATCAATGTTACTAACCTCCTCATATTCTGCATCAGAGGTACCTTCTGCACCAAATTCCGTGTCATCCGGATCAAATAAATACTCGGACATTTGAGGGCTCATCAAATTCATGTTGTCTAAATCTGCTTCAGACAATGGATTTCCATCTGAGAGACCGGGTTGCGTTGCTTGAGACTGGGAGGGATTGCCGTTCGTTGCCGTGAAGTAGTCGGTGAAGTCGTCAAGTGACGATCCGGGATTAGTAGTCGTCTGTGAACCACCACTAGGTGTACCAAGAAGCATGTTATCGAGAGAGGTACTGCTTTCTGATGGTTGATTAGAATTTGATACCTGTAGAGATTGGTCTCCGTCGTCGTTGGTGGTGGTGGAAGCGGGAGTCGTGGAAGTGGGAGTAGGAGACGGAGGATCATAATATGGCGGCCGAGACTGTACGCCATTGCCAATATAGGGGTTGCTATGTTGAGATGTTAAAACGCCATCTTGGTATGGGTTGGTGTTGGCCCCCGGTGGGGTGTAATGCTGCTGGGTAGTTGGCAAAGGACCTTCCTGGTAAGGATTATTGCTACCTGGCGGATTGTAATGGGTTCCAGATGAAGTAACCTGGTTCTGAGGTTGAACATGGTTTGGACTAGTAGCGAAATATCCTGGATTGTTGCTGTTACTGCTACTGCTGCTTGGATTACTGGGGCGACTTGGTACTTGTTGAGTTGGTCTATAATCTTGATAATGAATGTTCTGGGATTGTTGCTGTGGTTGATGTTGCTGCGGTTGATGCTGCTGAGATTGAAGCTGCTGAGGTTGATGCTGCTGAGGTTGATGCTGCTGCGGTTGTTGCGTGTAGGGCGACCCACTGGAGACTTGATAATAGCCAGGGTTTCCATGGTTTCCATTAGTTGCGGTCAGTGGCGTATATGGTTCGTAAGGCACTGGCTTTCCATTCCCATTTCCATATCCAACATTTCCATTTCCATATGGAGAAGGCCGAGGAGGAGGAGCTGGGGGACCCATTGGGGGAGCCATTGAATCGGCAGGTAGAACAGAGTATGCACCGTTTGACGGCTCTGCGGTTGGCTCAAATGGCAGCATGTAGTTCGCACTTGAGGACTGAACGTCATTGTTGTAGTTATTGTAGTTATTAATATTAGAAGAAGGCGTTGGTTTCGACTGAGGGACAGGCGTATAACTTTCTTGCGAGACTGGACCGTTTGAATCATGGTACAAGGAATTAGTAAACGAAATTGAGGACTGGATTGCCGCACTTGTTTCATTTTGCAGAGTCAGGTCATCTGGCGTATTTATAAAAACCTGAGTGGCGTCTGACGCGTAGGACTGAGGTCTTTTGAAAGAATTTGAATATTTGCTTTTACTCCCTTTGTTGAAGAAGGAAGAAATTGGATTTCGAGAGTAAGTGTAAATTGCTTTCCCACTTTCACCCGCTCCCAATATTCCAATTGATAGATTTAGTATGCAAATAATTATAATAAGGAAATCGGCAGACATTTTCATTTTGAAAATATCTTAATTTGCTCGTAATTTATTATCACAAACACCAAATTGCCCTTCACCTTCGCGTGTGGCGAGAAGCTTTAAGAAAGGGCAGAGGAGCGAGTGGGAGCTGTTTTGTAAGGTGTACGGAAACAGGTGTATTGCGGCAAAGAAAGGCTGCGTTCTTAGCTTTTATCCAACCGGTTTAACTGTATTTTATGAAAAGCTTTGATGACGAATGCCACCACTGATCCCATTAAACTGGAACACACCTTGTTTATTATTTGTTCATAGAGACACAGACATAACTAAATGACCATTATGATTCTCCTATTCAATGATTAAATTTGTTAAGTGAAACATTTAAGACTGACCAATTTAAAAAATACATCTGTATTATTCGAGCCACAGAATATAAAAATGATCTTGAAATTGAGATATTACGGATTTTTAGTAATTAATTTTCACCCAATCATTTTTATCAGTCACAGTGACTTTCCACATTTTGTTTAATAGTTGCATTAATTAAATGTAATTCATCATAACTGTAGTAGTAAATGAATACAAATAATTTGATATGGTCCGCGGTGCTGCCAAATTCTTACGATTGCTTCAATTAAAGTCCAAAAAGCAACGTGATCTGCTCTTCTTTCTAGAACTATTCTGATTTTCTGATGTGTGACGATTGCTTTGCGTCATTATTAATTCATGATTTAACTTTGAAAAATATTTTGATGGAAAAGCTCAAATACTGTTGTTTGCAGTGTCTTCAGATAAATCATTATTCTTTCTTTGAAGCCTCACTTTTCTGGAACAACCGAAAAGTGAACAAAGTGAGTTTGAAGAGTAAAAGGGTTCAGTAAAGTGAAAGTAAGTTTTGTAGGGTGTTAGAAAATGAAAGCTATTTTGCTGCTTCGTTGGATAAAAATAGACCACTTGATGATGATAGAAGAATCAAGAGCAGAGCAACATTGTGCAATTCATTTCAGGTAATATGAACGCACGCACAAATTGGATCTGTATCATTATTGTTTAGAGAATTAAGGTCAGGTAAAAATAAATGACGAAACAAAAGAAAAGGGTCCGAGCTAAAAGTGATGTTGATGTTGCCGATCGGCGTGAAACTTGTCATACAGAGGAGCAATATAGGTCATGACTACCTGACTAAATCTAGGTTCATTTGTTTCACCTTCCTTTTTCCCAATGATTTTCTTTTGAGAAGTGTCTGGCAAGCAGCATTCCTTACTTCCATGTCCTAATTTCGGTGAAAAACCACGGTCTCAGGCCCACCGAAATATTGTGATTGGGGAAAAAGAGAGAGGACTTGTGCCAAAGGTAAAATTAGAAATTGGTACAAATTATCACCAAGATTTCATTTCCGTGGTTGCAACAATCAGTGAGTGAGAGGGAAAACCCGTTATTTGCAACAAGGTGATGTCATTATTATGTATTAGTGCATTGTGCGACACCGTGATGCCGTCTCTTCCACTCTCTTTCTCTCGCTGTCCATCGCCCTGATTTCAGGTGGGACTGATTCCCATTCTTCTTGCCCAGATTAGCATTTTCTTGAACGCGAGCATTTCAGGAATGATGATGATATGATCCTTTTATGGTCTCTCTTTGACTGAATAACCTACTATATTCCAGGCGTGCGCAACCCAGATACACAGAATCTCTAATAACAATAATAGAAACAATAATAGCGCAATAATATTCGAGTGGCATAATTCAGCAGGCATTACAAAACAAGTAAAACGAAGATGAGAGTGGTGTCCTACTCGTATATTTTTATGGCTACCAAAACTATGCTTGACGCTATCTGCATCTTTAGAATGTTTAAAACTGGACGATTCACTTTCTGTACGTCTGGCCAATTATTTTTAGAAAATCTCATATCATGATGAAATGTATCTCCTATATAAACTGACATCAGGCCTCTCCAGTACTCATTCATTCTGAAAATTTGCTTCCTTTCATATCTGCCTATCATATAACTGAACATTTTCTCAAGACAATAATTTTTTACATAAATTTTGTCTTTCCTCGTTTTCGGAACTAATATCGTGTTATTTAGTTTATTCATTTCCAACAAGTTTTCTAAGTGAACAAGTGACAACGTTTTCAGTTTTATTTGGTACAATGGCGCGGAGACACTTTATTTTCTTATCATTTTGCCTTGGACTGGCTGCCGCTGCGACTGTGGAAAAACGGGAAATGCCCGGTAATCCGGCCTACCAACAAATGTACGGTGGAGGAGGAGGTTACGATACCGCAATGGCACAGTATGGAGTGCCTTCTCCACAGCCGCAAATGCCGCCTGGCTTCCAACCAGGCAACCCATATCCAATGCAGGGATTCCCAGACCCCGGCTTTTCAATCCAAACTGGATTTGAGGGATATTTGGTAAACCCGTTTTTGTCCATTCTTTGAATAGAGTCAGTGTACGCTTTAACTGCACCCAAACTTGAAACTGTCAGGTTATTACTAATTCTCGAATCATCTCCCTGTGTACAGGTTCCAAACAGTTGGTACGGGCTCATGCCATGGGGCGCCGAAGGAGTGGTCGTTGTCGTCACGGGTGTCATAGTTTTCATTGTCATTGCTGTTGTGATCCTTGGACTGTTGGCCTGGTTGTGTGGATTCGGTGACTACGCCATCGTCAAGGAAGCTGCAAGGAGTTTCGTGCCGACGCATATCAACTTTGAACAGTTGGCTGATGTCGCAACTGCCGTTTTTGATGCACTGGACAAATACAACGAGCTAGCGCAGCAGAAGAAGGATGACTAAAAAATATATTTTATTTGACTTTTTAAAATGATGCTATTATTCCTAAAAAAACTAAAAATGCCATAATTTTGTTTTAGTACTTTTATACTGAAATAATTAAAGATTTTTGTATATATTTATTTAACGATGTGTACGAGTGTGTCCTACATTCTAGCTTTCTCTAATCACGTTACATTTCTTTTTTTCCCAAATCTGACAAACTGCGGAAAAGTATAAATTGATAATATATTTATGAATGATGACTGAATAAAACCAACTCAATCTGAAACAAATCTACAATCAAGGGCCTCAAATTCTGAAAGGCTTCATGATCAAATTGCATCAAAATTGAGGTTGTGCATTGTTGAGCGATACCTGAGTAAGGATTGGGCAAGGCCTAGATGATCCTTCGAAATAACGGGATTTTCATTCGAACGGGTTTTTTCGACCGCGCGATTACAGCATATATATATATACCACCCAAAATTTTCATCAACAGTTTCGTTGTTGCAAGCATTAACTACATTCACGGTCACTCGACTTTGATTTCAATTTACTTTGAAATCTTGAAAACAAGTGAAAGCATTAAAATCAAGCTGATGGTTTTATGAAAAAAATACATTTCTTGTTCATTATTTTTTCTCAAACACACTGAGTAGGTGAAAACATGGATCGATATGATCCCGACGACACTCATTTGGTTTTCGAAGGAATAAGGTCTGTGGTTCATTTTATGTGACATAAAATTATTTCAGAATTTCTTGTCATCACCTCGGTTGCTTTTATTGTCTTATTTTTTATCATCACTTATTTAGTACAGGAATAGACAACAAGTTCGGTCTCGAAGCAGTGTTCTACGGAATGGGCTTTCTTGCTTACATTACAGTCGTTCTCCTCTTTATTGACCTGTTTTTCACAAGCATCACATCACCTATCTTTTACGGACTCTTCGCACCTAACAGGCGACGACGAAGACGAAGCTTGGACACATTGTCCAGAAAATCGAGGAGCGACAGAATAGAACAAATGACATCAAAATTGGTGAAAGTTTTAGAAGCAATTGACACCTTACAAAATCCATACACTGTGAAACACTTAAGGAGAATTTAATGGAATTCTCTTCAAACCTGTGCTATCGAGTGTCGTGTGCCAACGTTAATGATAATGTTACAACCCTAGTTAACTAAAACATTTAAAGCGATTAATTTAAATTTGTATATTAATCATAAAACGCGAGTCCTGGAAAAAAATTTGTGTCAGCCATTTTTGCTAAAGGTGGTCAGTGGAATAATACGTGCGGCAGTACATACCTAAACCATGGCGTTGTAGAATGGTGAGGAATGTGTCATGCAGGGAAAAATCGTTTTGTGAGCCTTCTTCAGCATTTACCAAGCGCGTACTATTCACCTGCTTAATAATTTGATCAAGGTGCTTGTGGATTCCATACAAGTGAAAACCGTTATTTATGCAACTCAGCAACCACTAAGCCATCCTGCACTCTACTGTTCCTTGATTCTTGTCACTAATTTTGACATTTTACCTGAAGTAACCCAGATTATTGAGCATGATGTAAACTGGTTTTACAGATTCACGCGGACGAGGACAATATTTCTCTTGTGCTGCGAAAGCATTATCTTTATGTAATGGACAAAATATAATACCCCACATATAATCGAAGATGCAGAGAATCAGAATTATTCTCTTCATATCTATTTTAGTTGTAATACTCATCAACCTTGAACTACGTAAGATAGTATGTGGAGGCAGCGCAAGAACGACAAAAAGTTTCTTCG
Organism: Cyphoderus albinus; assembly: GCA_021029165.1. NCBI lineage: Eukaryota > Metazoa > Arthropoda > Collembola > Entomobryomorpha > Paronellidae > Cyphoderus > Cyphoderus albinus. The sequence goes on along the minus strand of VYYJ01000074.1, from coordinate 98,693 downwards.
GCATCCAGCAAAGTCATGAGATGAAGCGAGACACAGTTTTTGCTCTCCTCATACTTCTTGGTCTATTTGAATCTGTGGAATGTCAAGCACCTGAAATTCATCAACTTGCTTCTGTTGCAAAATTTACTGGAATATAGTAAGAGGTCATTTCCGGTTGCATTCCAATTAGTTTATCAAGCGAAGCATAATATTTATATCTGTATTTCGTTCAGTTCTTCTTTAGGAGGCTACATAGCGATTCGTGAACTTTACTTCATAGTAGGACTGATAACCATCCTCCTCGCTGGAAACATTCTCATTACTTACTTCCAACTGCCGTCTATGTTTCTTCCCGTTTACCACAATCAAAGACGCAGCTTCCAGACTTCTTACACTTTTGAGCCGACGAGTTTTCAGAATCAAATTAGGACCATTTCTCACACACTTCAACTAATTGAAGGTATAGCACGACTCGATACAGTGAGATTATATTATGACAATGTCCTTTGAAATAATTATTACACTTTGATATTGTGAATACGTGTTTGCAATCATTTCGATTTTTGAATGTTGTGCTGATATTTCAATAGATTCTCTGGAAAAATGGTCCTAGGCTTGGAGGGTCGTCCCATAATCTCTATTCCTCAGCCTCATGCTGACGACCATCCAGGATTGGCCCAGTTCTCCGGCAATTCCATCGTCCCTATGTTACGATTTTACTCTGCTGCATTTCGAATATTTGTTATTATGTCTATAGCTCTAATTCTTATTCTACGACCGTTCCTCAAATTCATAATGATTCATGGGTGGAACTCGCCTGCCGTTTTTCAGAAAAAAGTTGGTCGTTTCAATTGGGACTTCAGATCCCTGAACGATGATCCCACTTTCTTTGATCAGGCCATGTTCATTTTAAACTCTATTGAAAAGTTATTTTAATCAGTGATAGTAAAAAACGGTACTGTCCCTTCATTTATTGTTTAAAAGGGTGCTTCCTACTGTAAAAGGCTGTTGAATGTAAGTTTAATGGACTATAGAGTATGATTAAGTATAACCGATTTTTTTTCGTAGAGTAGTAAAAGCATTTTAACATGATGAAATTGTTATTGTATTAAATGAATTTATCCACGATTTTTGTTGCTTATGCTTAAATTCTTGTTATCTTACATCAATTTCCACGTCTGAATATGTTGTAGAATACAGAGTGATTTAAAAATAAATCAAAGTGTGCGTAATTAAGTCATTTGGTCAACCTCATACACATCCCAATCTTTCTAAAAAGTTAATGTCATCAATACAATCATAATCCAGCACGCACAAGCATAGTCATTAGCCATCCTGACATTCCTGCAAGAATTTATCATAAAAATGGGGTTGATGTCCTACTGCAAATAGCCCGATTAAACCTGCCCAGTCATTTACTTCAAATTCGTACCTAAACTGTTCATAACGGGGAATTTTTATGCATCGCTGCACACCTGAAAAAGAGGAAACTTTTAAGGCTACCTTTAAAAATAAGGTGCACATACGCTAAAGAAATGCTGGATTGTTGAACTAAAAATACTATGCACTTTGTAAGCAAAGTTCAAAGCCCTATGACTTGTGACTTGTGAGTGTGTAGCCCTTGAGGCCGCAGTAGCTAAAAATATTTTCTGCGCAGTATTGTATAACACTACACCTAGCCAGTCAAATAATTCAGTAAATCCGTAAAAAAGGAGAAAGTTTTTGGTTCTTCAGGAAGGGTCTCCTGCTACCTTTTAATGCACTTGAAAAGGGTACACAGGTGTACAGAAAAAAAGGTTTATGACACGATGCTTATTAAAGGTAATGGACATACAAAACTCTTTAGTGCATTATCCTTTAATACACGGATTTTTAGCGTTCCTTGCGGTCAATAAACCTACGCTACGAGCTTGAGCTGACAGGAAGTGCAAGTATTTAAAAAGCTTCAACGGGCTCCAACCACCGCATTACTCTCTTCGAGTTTTTTCTGAACACACCAATCTAAAAGTTGTGCCCAGTTTTAATTTTAAAGTTCAATACCAAAATGGAAATCTTAAAATTGATATTTTTGTCTGTTCTCGCTTTAAGCGTTAAGGGCCTTCCTTCCCAAGTAAACTCGCAACAACCGCAACAGCCCGTTTCTCCGTTAGTAAATCAACAGCCAATCCACCCACAAAGCTCTAGCATTCCAGACGCGGCCGGAGCCCCTCTGGACAGTGCGGATCCTCCAATCACAAACCATTATCCCTATCAGTCCACTGCATTGTCTCCTCCATCTTCTGGATACCATCAACCTTACTCTGGTACAGTCCTCAGCCCAAAATATTCAGTCTATGAAGAAGTTGTTCCAAAATCTCGTTCCCTTACTAAAACTGTGTAATTTTTGCAGGTTCAAATTACGGCAACCGAGATGTGTACAACAATAACCAAGGAGGCTGGTCATCCAATGGAGGAGGTTGGGCCCCATACTTTGGAGTGAACGCCGGAACAGCCTGGGAACTTTCTGCTTATTTCGGACCCATCTTCTGGGCAATTGTCATATTCATGGCTGTCTTGGGCACTTGCGTCACACTGTCCCGTGTCCTCTTCGGAGCAGAGATTTTTGGAGGTATGTTTCAAAGGATAAAGGACTCTGCACCAAGTGGCAAGTCCCTTGATCTCGACAACATTACCAACATGGTTTACCAAGCACTGGACACATATGGGAAATACGCTGCAAAAGAAGCCAGGCAAGGAAATATTGAAGCTATAAAAGGATAACTCCTTTCTCTCGATATTTAAATACTTCAAATGGTGCTATATTTAATTTATTAAAACATTAATGTTTACTAAGCTTTTCAAATAATAACGTATGACAACTGAATGGTGCTACTTATTAAAATAATTTAATGCTACTTGACTTGTAAATTCCATGTTATTCTTGAAATAAAACTGATTTGCATTTATGCTATAATTTTTCACCTGTTTGTTGTTTTATTCTGCTCATACACTCTCATATATCCTAGTACGCTGTGCTAATGCCCACGCCAAAATAAAATAAATATTTAGTAATGACCACCATCAAAAGTTGTATTTAAAATCTTTTATTTCCAATTTCGTAACACAATATAATCATGTAATATTTTGTAAAGGTCGTTAAAAATGGCATTGTTATATTTCGGATATACCCATAATATGTATGTATATTTTCATGTATATTGTATTTTATGACAGTTATAATAATATTTCAATATAATATATTACAATAATAATATCGCTATATTCTATTTTATATGGTCTCAGACCAGCTTCACATCACATCAAAATGATATTGTAACTGATATTTTAACGAAAGGTCATTCTTTGCAGAGATATATATTCACAAGATTAATGAATTAACAACAATTAATTAATATTATGTAATATTGAATTAATAATCAAATTCGTTTCCTAAAGAGATAGAGTTTTGTCAGATGAGAATAACGTAACTTGTACCGATAACGTGTTACAACAATCAACAGTCATTCTAATACTCTAGGGCAGCTTCAACAATCAATTGTCTATCTCTCACATTATTTAATACATAAATGATTCTAGTTGTATTCGTATTCCTTACAAGACATTATCAACAGGGAACAGAAGAAAGGCGTGTAAAGTTTAAAGGACAGATATTTGGTTTAACTCAGTTCATCCAGTGCAGAAATGTGATCCGTCGGAAACAAAGGGCAATTAGGCTCAGCCAGGCCATTTACTGCATGGAGTACTTGCAAATGTAGATAAAATTATCATCTATTGCACCATAATAATTAAAAAACAGTGACATTTTTCTCGTAAACCATTTGACTTTTTAAAAGAATCGTTCGAAATCTTCAAGTGCTCAGGTATATGTATTCTGGGCTACCAATTATGCCGATGATAAAATCAGTTTATCTTTATCAGAAAAGATGTACATAAATAATAAATAATATAATTTAATATAATTAGTACGCCTTGAAATACTTCTAGAGAATGAAAAGAGTAAACCTTAGCGCATCACACTACCACAGAAAATCGAATACACAAAATATTTCGTAACATCCTTCATTTGGTTCAGGCGTAGAAAAAAGGACCAAAAATTGCTGCAAACTAACTATGTCTACCGATATTACTCGATTACCCTATTGATTGACCCCGGATGGTCAAACCAAAAAACGTTCCAAGGTTTGAACTCGTTTAGGTCATCCGGAGCCAAGGGTCGAGTATCATGTCATTCAATAGAGGTACTATCGGTGTTATATGAAATATTAGTTTTGGAGATTTTTCTTCCTTTTTGCCGAATCATTAATTTTAGTCGAATGTCCACTGTTTCACCTTCACATTTTAATAACCTGATTTTTTTCATACAGGCATATCTTCATACTGGCAAAAATTCATTACTTACAAAATTGTTATTAAGAGAAGAAAGGTGTATAATTTATTGACCAATGTCGCATTTAGAAAAATTCACCTTCACTTCAATGCATCCTCAGGTTAAAAGAAAAATTGGAAATGCACAAAATGAAGGTTAGAATGTGGTATAAACAGGTTCTAAGTAGACAAATATGCAACAAATATACAACCAAGCAAATTTATTTATTTTAAGCTCGTAGGATTTCGTTAGCCCTAACCTAGCCCAATCTAAAGCAACTATTTAGGTTTGAAATCTACGAAGAGCCATTGTTTATACCACTAAAATTGACTTGTTTGTAAATACTTTGTACTCGGACAACTATTAATACCACATTCTAGCCTTCATATTGTGCATTTACAGAACATGTTTTAACCTGAGAATGAATTGAAGTGAAGGTGAGTTTCCATAATACGACATTGGTTAAATATAAATCTAGTAAGTATATAAATTGATGCCAATATCAAGATGTATTGTATATATGAAAGTCAGGGTATAAAATATGAAGGCGAAACTAGGTAAAACCATTTTAATTCTGAAAATAATCCCCTAATCTATTAAGGAACCCCGGCAAAGAGTCAAGAGATCACTCAATATACCCCTTCCACATTTAGTAATTAGAAACCTTGAATATCACTTTATGCAATAAAACAGATGAGTCTCCTATAACTATTTGAATCTATTTCTTTTAATAAATTGCACGCTAACTTGATTGCTCTTGTAATACTATTACGTTTTGGTATGTTCTTGGCCCAATTGACAATCATTTCGTGAGATAATCGTGTAAATATTAATAACTTTCTATTTGTGCAGTTGAATAATTCTACAAAATAAATTTTCTAAACAAAAATGCAATAAAAATTGTTTAAACGACTTGTGCATTATGAAACTGAATTGCGCACCAGTGGTGTTACCCGCTGGCATAAATATAATCTCACTTTCTGGTAATAATTGTTGAAAAGAAATTCAAAGGAACTGAAATGGTCGACAGAAATAGCACAGTCTAACTATTTCTACGATGCTGAATTCTGAAATAAATTTTACTCTAGTATCATTTTCTTGCATACAAATGTTTACTAATAACCTGGTGAATCAAAGCAAGCATTCTACAAACAGTATCTCCTGTTCAGAACAGGCATCAAGAACTCGTAGAATTTGATCAATAAATAATGAAATTAATTTACGCCATTATAAATATAATATTACCTTTTATCACTAGTTTTGTGGAAAAGAATAATCTAGATAATACTCCTAATTCTCATTATGATTTCACGAACTATGTATGAATTGTCTTAAATTATTATGCATGTCGCGTGTCCTACATAACGTAATCTATCAACATAATCGATGTGTTCAACACGCCTAAATGAAGATATTCCGAAATGTCAATCAGAAACGCCTAATAGTGAGACAAACCTGAGTAGATCTTGTTTCATCTCATCGTTTTCAAAATTTGTAGAAAAGTTGGGCTGCCCACTACTTGAAGAAATATCTATTCTATATTCGTCGTAGAAAACTGAAAATGTAGGCTTTTTTTGTTACAACCAACTTTACAAAGTTTACAATTAGGATGTTAGGTGCTCCTTGAATCATTCACTAATTGGAATTACCTATTTATATCATAGAAATGTACAGTGATACAGACAAGATTGCAGTGTGACTAGTCACCGGTCATTTCGCATTTGGAGAAAAATATTTTTGGAGGTAAATCATGAACCGGTATTGGTTGTAAAAATGGGTGACCCTGCTTTTACAGATACTATCGCTAAATATTCTAAATTAAGATTCAACATTTACTTTTTTCTCTTAAAAGACAGTTACAGTATGTACTTGTTTAGTTTAACAGTTTTAAGTCATGAAAGATTTCGTTGGTACATGTAATGTAGAAAAATTGATTTTGCTACAAGAGTAAAAATCTCAACAATTTTCATGATTTCACACTACATATTTATTTCCTCTCGATTTTTTCCTGCTCATAACAAACGGAAGTTTAGGAATTATTTTGTTTCCTCTTCTCATCAAAAACAAGAAAATTAAAGGCCAAATGCGTTGGAGTTTTTCGTTAGTTCCATATTGTATTTTAATTTAGTTTTAGTGTTAGTTAAGCCGATAAATTAATACGATTAGCGTATCCTTCAAATAATCAAGGAATCATGACAGGATACATTATCACAGCGTTGACTTTAATAATAACATGAAGAAGATGTTTGTATAGAGATAGACGTCACTCTCTAAGAAGTACACAGATACAGCTAGACAGATAATTACTTTATCAACGACAAGTTATTCGTAGTGTTCTTTTCTTATGGATTTCGAATTTCACATTAGTACAAATATTTCGATTTATAATACACGTTTTTAAGAACACAACTGTAGGAAGGTAGCTAAATAAATATCGGGAGGATTTTGCTATGTCCAATTATGTTTCAAACCAGGAATTTCTGACATGGAAAATGAAAAGTTTAAATACGACCTCAAAAGCGTTCGCTTCAAAAGAAATGACCGCAGCGAAAATCAAGTGTACGCAGAAGCAACCATGCAAATTGTTAGCTACTGAAAGTGTAATTAATGTAATAGTTAGCATGAGAAATTTGAAAGCACCATTGCCTAGAAAAATAAGGTGATGTGATGATAATAAACGTTCTGTTCAGGTAAAGGATATGTTTGTCACACATTCCTACGATACCGCTTTCAGCTTTGACAAGATATGTACGGAAAGTGCATTAGTAGGTAATAAGTAAGGTGATTGGAGAGAATGGTACTAACGAGATCAAAACCACTGGGGTCGTAGAGTACTCATGAAGCTATGAACATTGGATATTTCCACATTTGTCCACTGTGGGGCTCTCAATGAAACGACAAACATGAACATTTAATGCGCTGTTTTGACGTACATTAATTATTATTAAAATATTAAGTCTCCTCTTCGTAATAATTAACACATAAATGCAACCATTGCATGAATGTTGTTTGTGTGCGCATTAAAATGCTTAATAATACTTAATGCATAACTAGAAAATGATTGTGTGGCGTGGTGGAATATTTCTTTGAAGTTATTTCCAAACCCGAAATCGCCTCAAAGAAACCTTTTTGAGTCGTGCAACTGTAGACTTAAAGTCAGTTTCATGAGGTTCCTCATCGGATAGAGTTTCGCCTTCCGAATGAGCCGCTCGCCGAGTTCGAGATTTTCGTTGCCTATTGATTTGTGTAGTGTTGTCGTGAAGACTGTGGGCCTGGCGTTCTGCGAGATACTGCCTCGCCTTTTCACCCTGCTTGCTATTGCTGCTTCTATGAATTCTCAGCTTACCAAGTCGTGCAAGTGTTGATACCCGCAAACCTTTGGGAGGCTTCAGCTTGTCTCCACCGGGTTGCGATGACTGGCCGCCACTACTCGATGAACCAAACAAGGTGAATGCCTGCTTTCTCTCTTTCAAAACAAACCTGCGAGACAATTTAGACCATTGATGAAATAATGATAGTAAAATTTTAAGCATTAATATGGATGTTTAAAATGACAGAGAATCATACTTTCCCACAGTATTCCATTTTAATTGGCGCTCGTACACATTTTCATCGTCATCTAAAATGCGGGTGGTCGTTCTTGTCGATGACTTTTTTCGAAACGATCCTGCGGACTCTGAGCTTTGTCCGGATGTTGATGGAAGCATTGGCTCCAACTCTTCGACTAGAACAAATTTTGATGGATCTTCTAGACGACGAGCTTTGACAAAGGCTTGAGCTATAATATCCTGCGAGGTACTTCTGATGGGAACCTACACAGAAATTTGAATGAGCTGTAGAACAAAGCACATTCCAAACATCAAAGGAGAATGAAAGACAATGCACACCTTTAAGATGGCGTAGGGGATCTCAGGGGAGACATTGTGCACACACACTAAAAAGTTATCATCTTCGCCCCAGTGTTGTAAATCGTCATCTCGGGAGCTTTTATCTGACTTTCCTCGTTCTCCCATAAATCGTCCTCCACGAGCCGATATAGACGAAAGCCAAGCCCGACTACTCGGATCGTTGCCAGTCTTTTTCAGGATAAATTTACCTTCTCCTTTCCACGTCGACTGAGCTTGCAAAGGCTTCTCTTCTCCATCCAGAACTCTCTGTGTCGGAGGCAGATCTTTTTCTTTTGCATCCCAACCTCTAGCGACTTCTTCGATAAGAACGTACTCTTTGGAACTTTCCGCAGTCCTGCCACTCTTCTGAAGAGCTGCGTTGATAACCTCCATTGCCGTGGTGTCCTGCGTTACTTTCAAGATCGTGTACGGCTCTTCACTTACCACTCCGTGAATAGCAAGGAAGAACATTCGACGTTTTAGTGGTAAAAATGGTTTCCCAAACGACTGTCCACTCGTAAAGCTTCCTACAGTTACACACGAAACATACAATTTGATTGAGACTTTCTTCTAAAACAATAGGCTCTAAAAGTTGTAAAAATGTTGTTACCTTCAAAGTCCAGCATGCATTCTCTGAGTGAGTCTTCCTTGGAAAGACTTCGCTGCCCATTAGGTACATTCATCTCTTCGCCTTCCTCCTCAAACCGAGAGTGAATAAATAGGGTGGTGACTGGAAGTGGCTGGTTTGTCATGCTTCGAAGTCGGACATGTCGGTAGCCATTACGTAAGCCTTTGAACGGGATCACTCTCTGTGCCAGCGGATGTCCACTGCCTCCACTCCCACTGGTACAGTCAATAACTGTAAATCTTACAAAGGCCAGATCCCGAAACTGAATGGTGAAGGTGAGAGTCTCGTTCCAGATAGGATTCAAAGCATTCCTCGACATGATTCTAGTTTTGAGTTTGGCACAATCAACTGGAATCCCGCTAACCTCCAACTCGACCTGTGGACTGGCTTGGCAAATTGATGGGGCAAGAAACTGGCCAGATATAATTGTTAAATGCAGGTGCACGGTGTGGAGTCCATCAAATTCCTTCTCTAGTGGATTAAATCGCCGGTACATGACATGGTTTCTGTCCCACATGACGGCAGGTTTTAGTACGTAGCCACACCTGCCGTTCTGCTCAAACATGGCAGCATTCAAGTGCAGAGCGGCGTCCTCAGTCTGATAGTTGAGTGCAACCATTTGAACGCCAAACGCCCAGAAGATCAGTGGATTGAAGTTTGACGAGTCAATCCTCATCCCGGCTGGGTACGCTCGTATCAACTGGGTCTCCGTGTGAGCAATTACCTGAAGCGGCTGCTTACGGCACAACTTCTTTGACGCGTTTTCATTGAGGGAACAGCATTGGTAAACGGGATGATTTGTCTGCACTCGTCGTGGGTAGTGGTCGGATGCAGTGGCAGAGGTAGACGAAGTGGCAGGAGTGACAGGCTGACTTGCGGATGTGTTTGGCGTAGGTAAAATCTTCTTTTGCATAATCTTGTTTCTCACAGAGCTGCTGGGACTGAGGGTCGTCAGACCTCGAAACTTGATGGCTTGGATGTAAATGACCAAGTCAGAAAGTTCTCTGGCAATTTGGCTACTTTGTTTCTTCTTTGGGTAATTTGGCACATCTTCTAATTCAACAACCCATTCGCCCTGTTCACTCTGTTGGCCACTCACCGACGGAGCGCTCTGGACTCCGATGCCACCGCCGCGTTTGGCACTTTTCACAGAAGACTCTTGACTAGTTAAGGAGTCAGTTCGAGGGGTCGTGGGAAGAGCTTGCTCTGAAGCTTGCCGTGACACGACTAGACGCTCTGCATTGGGGAAATGAAAAAAGCTTTTGCTTGTCAATCACATTTGTTTCAATTATGCATGTATATCATTTCAAGTAGAGTGCAAACAACAGAGAGACGAGGAATATGAGAAAAAATAAGTATAAACATGGCAAATACCATCAGCAATCTCATCCTCATAATCCGAATCTGATTCTGAGTAGTCATCGTTCATGGAGCCGCCACTAACATTGCTAACAATGCTATTCGTTCTTGCTGATTGCGGGCGACTGCCAGATCGATTTCTTCCTGGAGGAATTGATGCACTCTGAGCTGTGGTTGGGACAGGGGGATTAGGTATAATTTCTGCATGAATCTTTTTGTTTTTGATTAGGATTTTGTTTTTCAGTTGAGCTGGCGAGGGTAAACATGGGTCGTCAGTGAAGTCGACGTCAAATAGAAATCTTGTTATAAGTTTATCTCCAAACACAGTCTGAAATGTCCATGCCATTCGAGATTGTTGCTGGAGGGAGCAGTGATTCTCGATGGAGAGGATGACGGGGTACGACGAGGCCAGGAACGCACCTAAATAAAGAAAAGATAAATAGTAAGATCCAAAACCTAAACATAAAAATATAATTAGATAATGGTTTATCTAATTATATTTTTATGTTTAGATTTTGGATCTTACTATTGATTGGATTGGATCTTACTTCTGTTGATTGCATCCACCACTTGCCTAAACGGAATCTTCGTCGTGAAAGTGTGCCCGTGATAGATGACTGGATCTCCGTCATCTCCATCCCAGCAATCCAGCTCCACACACCGACATCCAGTCAGTAAAACCTACATCATCATTTTTTATTACATTTCTATTATTTTCTCTTTCTCTCCCCTGCTCGTGTTACCAATTTACAAGCCACGACCGGAATCAAAGCAGACATGTAATTGAGACTGAGTGTGCACCTGGCTGTAAAGCTCCACGGAAGATTCTCCCTTCAGTTGGTGTCCAGTTAAATATGTGTTATGACTAGCAGCAATGTAGTAGTGTGCAAGGGGGTGATCCAACTCTGACTCCTGAATATCAACAAAAAAAAACTTACCATGGAATGCAGACGAAGGGGAAACATGGTTTCTTTTGACACTTTCGTTCATTTAGAAAGTGTTATGTTAAAAATGGCTAACCTGAGGTACGATTCGCTCGCAGACGAATGCCAAGTTGTTACTTGACATCATGTATCTAGCGAAGCCTTCGAATGACAGTGAATGCTGGAGTCGTAGTGGCTCGTCCGGCTCAAACCGCTGTGAACCAAATTCAATTTAGACTTTCCCATTATTTATTTACTCGTTTGTTTCACAAGATATGAATCACAACATTCACAACGCTACTTCTCCATCATTTATTGTGATGCATATAAAAGCTATTTGCTGATCATAGGTCAGGACAGGAAGTTATTTGGCAATTATATTATTGGCATTCTGAGTGGTACCTCAATAAGGGCTTTAATCTCTGACTCCGTCTTTCTCTCCCCCTGTTGCACTTTGAGGAAGCTCGTGAATGCGGAGATTGTCACAACTCTGCTCCGAGAGGTTTCTACTCCAGCACCATTCTGAACAATGCTAGCTGACGCTATAGCATCGTAAATGAATTTACTCTCGGGCTTCGCACCGAACGAGTGTATCTTGCTTTTGAAAACTTGTCTAGGTGTTGCTCCCGCTGTATTAAAAAAAATAACGAACCATCATAAATAAAGTGATTCATTTGGTCTCTTATGCAATCCTGCCAGAAAGGAAAGGCATTGCTGCTAAATATTCAAAGGCAGGCAAAGTTACTCATTACTAAACAATAGAATCACAGACGACAAACCTGATGTTGAAGAAGACTGACTTCTATCGGGAGAGTCAGGCTGTGAAGTTTCAGTTTGACAATCTGGTTTCTGAGAGACAGCAATGGAATCGAACAAGTCTCGCAAATCCTTCCGTGCCCGCAAACTGCCCACATAACAAGAAGAATTTTGAATTCATAAGCAAAGCTAATTTACGACGTGCTTTAGTCATGAGCCTAGCATTTTGAAAAGTAGAGATCGGAAAACATCTCTACTAATTTAATTACATTGTTATTATTAGCAGTTATAAAAATTTAATTTCCTGTTTACCTAAAAGCTTGAAAGAGTAAAACAAAATTTTGAAAGTTCAGTCGGGTTTCATGAGTGAGTGCTGAGACACGAGCCTGAGGAGACGGCGATCCCTCAGAGCAGGGTCCAGGTACCATCGAAGCAGCACTTTTGATTCTGGTTAACGAAGTTGGATGCTGATGTGGCGGCGTGTTCGGTGCAGACCCATCCGCAGTATCGCCAGTCTTTCCTTTCGAAGCAGGACTCGGCGGTCGATGAAGCTCACCGATTGTATGCTCCGTGCCGCGAATTATCGACTCCTAAAATACCATTTTCATGGGCTTTTAGTGGTGAATGTAATACAATAAAAAGTGAAGAACAACTCTAACTGCTTTTAGTGGAAGGGAAATCTTACCATGATCAATTTTGCCACAAACAGGAAAAAACAATTACTACCACAAGCTAGGAAATTTCATTTTATACCTTGATCATGTGGATGTTTGCAAGTGAACGCTTCTTCCTGAACTTCACCGAAGCGTTCCTTCGAAATGGAGGAGTATCTGGAGCATTCCCTTGGGGAGTGGTGGAAGACCATCTTCTTCCACCAAAAACCTTTTTTTTTTTTCAATACAACACATTTGTATTGTAATCAGATTTGCCATGAATCGTTCATTGTCTTCTTACAAAGTACGTTATTGCGCCAGTATGGGCATGCATGGAGCGTCACTTAATATTCATTAACAACAAATATGCATTAGGAAAACATCTTACTCTGATCGCATCAGCCATTGTCGGTGCAAGGCAGCGCCCATCCTCATAGTATAACTGAAGATATTGCTCTTTCAACCAAACCAACCTCCGGTCCGGCCTTCCTATCACGCGACGCAGCGACTTGACAACTGCTCTCAGTCCTTTTATTTGCAAAAAGGGGAAAAGTGAAAGTGTCATTCCTGCGACGCTTAATAATATTTTGAAGCATTACAAAGTATTTTCATACCGCTTAGCCACACGGATGCCATTCTGGGGGGGAAGACAAACGATGTGTATCGATTATCACTCAGGCCAACTCCAAACACAAGGGAGATACAGGTCTCGTGAATAGTCCAAGCCTCAACTCCAAAACTGTAAAGGCATGGGCATTGTGAGACAAGTACGTTATTAGAATAGAAAGTATAGCTCAACAGCAGGCAGATCAGTTCAAGTTCTTACCGTTTCATTGCAGCGGCCACATCTACGTCCCTAGTGCCAACTTCAACTTCCTTCACCCCGTTCAGATCTATGTAGCCTTCTTCCGCACTTACGGTTGCAACGTCAGGTCCAGCTCCGACAGGTCCACCTGAACCCGCCCCTCCAACACTGCTTCCTGGCCCTCCACTGTACTTCATAAGCAGTCCAGGTAGAACTGGAATCGTCTCAGCATCAATGTTTAGGAGAAAGTCTGGTTGAGCATGGGAAAATCTGAGCGAACTCCAAACAGGTTTGCTCCATGTTATAGTGCTACAAGATCTCTCTAGTTTCACCCAAACAAATGCCGATCGCCCGTCACTATCTAAATGGACAGCGGTACAGCCGTGATGCAGAGCTTGAAGTGTATGCAAATCTATTGAATTTCTTGTGGTGTCCAATGGAACGAAGGAAACTTCAGGATCGTGACTGATGGGTTGTACTGGCTCATAAACAGTGACATGAAGAGGCTCTGGTTCTGTTTCACCTTTGTGGCAGTAAAACTCATCAGAACTATCCTGTGAATCGTCTTCATCTGGGTAGCCAGATCGCTCAATGCTTGACGTGTGAATGCTTTTAAAAAATCAAATGTAAATTTCAAGTTCAGATTGAAGTAAATCAACTTTAAGTTGGTTTCAGTAATTTTCAGGTTTACTTGTGCTCAAGCATACCTTAACCTATCTGCATTGAGAGATGCCGCCTTTTGCTGACGTTTGGAGTGATGCTGGTGTACGATTGTAATTTTCTCAAATATGGACTGTACTTTACGCAATTTTTTCATACTAAGCAAGCTTCCCGTTCCAATTTTCGTGAAGTAATCATCGTCTGCATCTGTATCTGCCAGTGGCTATACAATTGTAATAAAAGACGTGTATGCGAATGATCCCTATTAGAAAAACTATGATGCAAATTCACATAAAAGCGACTTCGGATTCTATCCCTTACTTGAAGTTGATGGTGCTCTGAACCACTAGACAGTACAATAAGAGAAGGGGTATTGAGAACCGTTCTCAATTCTCTCAGGTAAGCTCCAAAGAAAGGAACAATGGGACAGGTGGAAATTTTTAATGCTCTTCTGAGCGCAGCTTCGTACTCTGGGGCACTCCATTCCTCGTCCATTTCTGCATTGCCAAGATTTGTGTCTGCAGCAGTTCCTAACAGTGCTTTTGCTAGATAATCCAACGTTGGCACGTAATCATCTTTTTCTTGAAGGGACAGCCAGAAAGGCTTCAGCTTCGGGGATCTGTCACAAACGAAAATTATATATAAATTAGGACTAAATGCTTTCACTTGCAAAGTAGACGCTACACGGTTACATCTGAAAGCTAATGTGCATCCAATACTTCAATCTGACAATGTGTGATGGTAACCAAACGGTCTACTCAGGAACACAATAACATGACGGCTTATGCCATTATTGTTTCACTAGATGGCTCCTATCAATTCCAAAATTCTCAAACCTAAACTAGTTCAACTGTTGTGGAATCCTCTTTCTCCCGTAAGCGAAACCAAAACACCACCCCGAAACCCCAAACGTCGAGGACAGGAGTCGAAAAACAAGAGTATATCTACCCTAGTGGATCCTCGGTAGTTTCTGAGTTAATCAGAAGAGTCATCAAGTGAACCAAAATTGGCTTCGAGTTGTAGTCGATAAGAAAAGAGCGTTGGACAGCTGTATTGGCTGGGGTTCAGAGCCATAGAGGCAAGTAGTTTCCGTCGGCCTACAACTAGGCTTTAACGGCTGGAGGCCGAAAGAAACCCCTGCCCCTACTCCTCTGTGTGTAATTAATACTAGCTATCATGTCTTTCCTTTCGTCAGCTCCATTCCATCACAACATGTGGTACGGTGGATGTGACATCCGGTATTTCTTAGAGCACTTGTTAACATCTTCCCAATTCCAGTCTCCTTCTTCAGAATTTCCATTTTCTGTTTTTCAAATTTCATGGACACCAAATGTCGTTTCATCCTCTTCAGTGTAATCTGTTCTTTACTTTTTCACAAACAGTACAAGCTTTTCCATCAAAGTAAATACTTTTCCGATTCAGTGTAACCGTGTGACCTCTTCCAGGGAATCATTTTTGAAGGACTGCTTGTAGAGGCATACGTGGTTTGTCGTGAATGTGAGAAAGCTGTTGCTATCCTATACCTCAAAGAATTCTCTTGAGCTGCTCAATTAGGTTATGCCTTATTTTTCCCACAGTATCCATGAAATTGCATATTGTCATTTGTCGTCACATCATAGGTAAAGGTTAACTATAGGCAACTTCTATCTTTATGGTGCCACAACCGCTTAATTCCGAAAAAGAGCTTAAACTTGTTTGCTGCGGTTCGAACTCGAGGAGGCAAAGGAGGAGGAAAAGGAAACTTTTTTGGTTGAAATCATACTAAAGCTATTACAAAACGAGTGCAAACAGTTCTTAAGACAAGAGTTCCTAAATTGAAACTTTAGTAGCTCGCATAGAAATTGTAAAGGAAAGTGCAACCATTTTATATATTTAGTGAACATTAAATCAGTAAGAAATGGTAAAGTTTGAACAGAAAGTTTTCGACTCTAGAAAATATATGAATGCTACTCAAAATTGATTAAATTTCGTACAGAATATTGTCATTGTAAGCTTGCAGAATACTTATTAGAGCTAGGGGAAAGTCGTATGAAAAGACCACAAAAGAAACTAAACTATGTTTATTGAGCTGCACTCTATTCTACGTATTTAAGCACTAAGTTTTCACCTCGTGAAAATAAGAACCGTAAATACAGTGGTAATTAGCAAAATCAAAAGGTATTTCAACATTTTTGTTATAGACGGTGATAAAAAATATTTTAAAACTATTACAAGTAATTGGTCACACTTTATTCTATTCTACTCTATATTGTCATAATATTATGAATTTCCTTTAGTAATTTGTTCAATTAACGAAGTTTTGCTGCTTCGGAAGCTTACCAAAATGCCGTTACCACATCAATCCGAGAAGTTGTTATTTCACGAAGAAAGTGTCGCCTTTCACTTTCCCAATACATACTGTGAAGGTCTTAAAGTTATACATATTATGAATAAAGCTGGAACATCTCACTTCACCCCGAAGACCAAGTTTCGACGATGTAGACAACTCCGTTTTGTGCCATGCTGTTTTAGCTTCAGTTCCATACGAACAAATCCCAAATAGTCTAGTCTCAGCACCACAAATTAAGAAAAATTTGCGTATGATAACGATGGATGCGAGTTTGCATTTTTTGCGGGGGAAGAGGCAAGAAGTGACGTTTACTGAGCAGTTTGTGGTAATTGCCAATTATGTAGCAACTACTATTTTACGTCATTTTCATCGAACTATAAAAACATTTTACGGTACAAATACGTACGCAAAGTGCATATGTATCTTATTGGGTGCTTAAGTATTCGTATTAACAAATTTCCTCGGGAAAATATCGGGAAAATATAATAATTTTGAGACAGGAATTAGCTTAATAAAAGCAGGCTAAATAAATATTAGTAACTTGCACGAATTAAATTCTAGGCGTGAGTATTATCATAAGCAAACCATATTCATAAGTCATAACATAAGTTATGTTACATTACCAGTGTACATATCAATGCAGCCAATAAACTGATGGTTATTTGAGTCATTGTAGTGCACTTTACAATAGTTTGAAACTCCAACCCAGCAAATTTTTAAAATTATGCGTACTCATGGAGTTTCAAAGTCAGGTTATTGGAAAAAATGCTATAATTCATTATAATATACGTTGAGCTGCAGGTTCCAACCTTCTCCTGCAGTTGACATTTTGGCCATCAATTTCTTGTCCAGTTTCATCATCAGAGATTGTGTAGAGTAAGGTATTTTGTATCTCAAATAGACTGTATATAACTACTTATTATTTTAATTGCATCTTAATTGCAAGTCAGCAGCCTATTGAATGTTTACTCTATTCATTCTTAATGTAGCACATGATGTAATTTAGACGAACCACTCTCGATCACTATCGTAGAAGACGAGTGGCACACTCGCACAGATATATCTATTTGCATCACAAGTATTTATTGGCTAAAAATGTTTTCATAAAAGGACTTACTTTAACCCGGCGATCACTTCAACAGCAGTTCCAAACGCTCCCAAATTCCATGCTGTGCGAGCCACGCGAAGCAAACAGGAAAGCACAGCCTTTCGTTCTTCATGACTTGGTGGAGACACCAACAAGTGCGTCACCCAAGAGCTTATCTAGAGGCAGGGAAATAGAGACAGGGACTGTATATTATTACACGAAGCATGAAACGCTCATATTTTTACCATCTCATTATTTCAGTCAAAATGAATCAAAAGAGAAAACATTAGATATTTGACTGGTGTACATCACAAAATTCGGGCACGCTTTTATCAACTACTTATTTGAACACATCATCAAAATACACGCAGAGCTGACTCTGACTTTCCAGACTCTCTTCATCGACCAACTCAGCAAACAATTTTTTTCATAAAACGAATCTTTCACTGTGTATGTACAAAACACGGCGTGTTCTATGAAGACAAGGAAAATTGTGTAGACAAATAGTACCCTTCTCGTCAGGCGTGATGATGAGCGTCTTTAATAGGATTGCAACATTGTAATCATCTGGCATCTCATCAAGCAAAGCATTTCTATCTGAGACTTGTATGCAAACCAAACCATTCCATATAAGTGTAAACACTTGTGTACATTACTCGTACGCCTTTCCTTTACGACATATCTCCCGAAACGTAAATAATAACGCACTAAGTGTATACCAAACCTTGACTCACACAAAAATGAAAAATAAATAAGAACTAATGACATTTTCCTTCTAAGTAAACTCTCGTCATTCAATGCCGTTATGGCTATGAAGATGAAACATAACCTACTGGTGATGTAATGATGGAACGATCAACTCCTTCACTTATTGTCAGTTTTCAAACACGGGGTTGGAGATAGCACAGAGTTGAAAATGATGCCCTGATAAAAGTCAACAAGAGTGGCAGCCCATCTCGGCCTTCGCTTTATTTCATTTCTGCACTGTAATGGATAGACTCTTTTTCGTAATTTCATTCAAAACTCGGAAATAAATTTTATTGACATTAGGAGCAATACAATACCCTGTACTGAGTGGAAGTAACATTTCTGTGAAAAGAAATAAAATTTCACTAAATGTATAATTTAAAAAATAAACTAAAAGAGTGTTTGATGTTCGAGTCAGTGATTCAAATTGCTTATGGAAAAAAATTTATTGGATTTTCAGAATACATTTCTGCCCTTCCAGAGCGGATGGCTTCTGAGGGTTGTGCGTCTTTTTCTGCGTTTGATGTGCCTGCTTTTCCCTTTCTCCTTTGTGATCCTCAAACAGGAATCATTATTTTCTATAGTCATACTTTCACTTATTATCGTTCAAATGACATTCACAGCCATCGATTCGAATCATTGGGAAGTGGACATCAAAAAGACAATAGAAGAACATCAGAGATAAATTGCATACATTTATGCTTGACTGCACACGAACAGTGAATAGGAGAGTGAAAGCCTCTCCTCGAAAGAACAGACAGCGCCACATATGATATTCATCTCGACAGGGGATTTCCTCAGGTCACGTAAGTGAAAGTCAAAAAAAGACACGCTGAGATTCTGATGCTTTCCTAATCAGCTCTCGTGGGCTCCTCAAAAACTCCACATGACGTAACGTCAAAAGGTAAGACTAGCCTAACCGTCGGGGTACAAATGAATAATTTCGTATTTATTTTGGGAACAACTAATCGTTTCGACGAGTTTGTGACTTTCAATAAACCTATCTAAGGCTCACTGATAGTCATGTCGACCTTGTCATCAGGCAAGTAATTATGGAAGCTTAATGAGAGAGAACAATGCGAAAAGAGACAAAACATCGAACATCGGGGTTGCTCAAAGTTAGAATGGAGCCGCATGGATGGTGTAATAATATTATTGTGGTCGGGCAGAAGCTGCACATTGAGCAGGTATTTTCTCGTCAATGTGCAGGAGGCTTCGTATTCAACCAACAAAACTGGGTGAATCTGTAGGAGTATAATATGTATTTACCTAATAATATTTAGTAAAATAAATGCTCTAATGGGTGATAAAGAACACCGAGTGATGCGATAAGAGGCTAAGGGAAAGCCTACGTGGGCAAACAGCTCACACACATAGCAGCAAAGCACCCAGCAAAAGAAGGATTTCGCTATTTTACACCACAAGCCCTTGTTTCTCTTGTAGCTTTGTTGATAACTAAACCTCTCAATACAATGTGAATCCGATTTTCGTATACGGCTTTTTGTATCTTGTAAAAATCTGCATGAGAACACCCGACGGTATTATGCTTACTAATATGAACTGGAATAATGGGGGAACACCTGCCGCTCCAGTTAAATGAAGTATTAACAACATGTCATTATGCACGCAGGAGAAATCATTTTGATCAGGGTATACATAAAAAAATCTGATTTACTTCGAAAGAGGTTTACCTCGTTAAAGCGATCAATAAGTGCTGATATTCCAAGTTGACTGTTGGAAGGGTCATTGCCAATCCCCTCTACAACACCCAGGTCCATCGTAACATGTCGGAGGTATTCCAACGGGGCAACCTAAACGATGATCAATCATTCGGGTTTCATCAAACAAATTAATTTACATTGGTAACAAATCTACTACAAACCCGAGGAGAGACATACGCACTTGATTTGATCAGACAATTGTAAATGTATATATTTATGAAAAAAACAACTTATCACTTTAACAGAAATAGTTTTGTGTTGACATTATTGATAAGATCGTGGAAAAACAAACATTTCCTCGTGATTCTCAGCGTATGAAGAAAACTGGATAGAACGGTTTGCGACGGAAACAAAAATAGGAGTAGTATGAAAAGTTTGTGGGGTCACATGAAACAAATTTCAAACACGAAAGTTAATGAAAAAAGTCAACATGACAGGATTACACTCACCGCTGAGCATCGAATTCTTCTAATTACAGTCAATCAAAAATAGAAAACTGTGTACCTGGCAAAAGAGCTGAGCCTCGGTTTCAGCCAATGCTAATGCCAATTCCTCCGGAAAATGAAGCACCTTTTCCAACAGTTCCAACTCCGGGCTAACATTCAATGATCGCATTTTCCATTTTCGTTTGGAGGAATCTCCTGTAACCCGGCACATATCACAAACATGGAATATTTTATTATATCACCTAACTAAATTGCATACTTTGCACTTTTCGATGACTGCATTCAATGAGGTATACCTGATTCGTTTTTTTCAGTCTTTCGAGAAAGTGAGAAATCATCCAAAAAGTTCGAATCCATTTCTCTTAAGATGGCCCATAGAGCTCTTCCAGCTTCACGGAGACCACCAACGGAGCCTAAATGGCCACACGGAACACCACAAGAGGAACCACTGCCTACAGGCGGAACTAGCAACGACCATCGTGTTCCTCGAAATTCCAGTATTAATCGATCGTGGTTACGTCCCCCACCAGCCCGCCACTGCAAATCAGTATAGGAATGAAAACAAAATGAAGACATGCATAGCGACTAATTATTGACGTACTTGCACATTATCAAGTGAAACTACAAGAGTGCGATAGATAGAGAATACTGCAATGTCAAAATGAGAACAGTTCTGTCCATCTTGAACAGAAGTAAATTTCGCCTACTCAAGGCTACCAACACTCAGCAGAACCATAGAATGTTCGTAAAAGCAAGGTTACCTTCTACAAAATCTACTACGAATTAGAAAAAAACGTTTTGAACATTTTGAAGAGAATCTGATCACCTACAAATTGCGGGCATGTTTTGTTCGAATTCGTAGTAGTTTTTGCAAACGTGTCATCCTCCCACTTTAAATAACTCTCTATGTCTATTGCATAGAAAAATGAATGTTTTGTACATGTAAAAATAACTAAACTGACAGGCTTAAAAAGTATAAAGTAACACACCTGAATTAAATCAGCCGTCGGTTGTGATCTTGCGAGTATTTTGGTTCGACAATCCAGCAAAATAATTTTCTCCGGTCCGATTCCCAGCAAGCGAGTAGCCTACAGACATTGTATAAGATGGACATTTGGACATGAGCTTCAAAGTTCAAATGACTTCGTTTCAATACAGAAAACTACGTATCCTATACATTAGAAGGTAAACTGTACAGAAGCACAATCATTTTGCACGCTACATAATGAAATACAATTTCCAGTCTAATTTTCAAACTGTCAAGATTGATCAGTGAATGAGTTTCAGTTGTATATCTGTGAACTTCTGGGATTGCTAGCTGAAAGATTTGAATACGAATACACAGTAAGCTGTACAAGTGTCTTGGGTAGATCTTTGAGCAACGTAGATAAGATTCATGTTGTTAAAGCTTATTCCAGACAGAGACACATTTAATTTGTGGCAGTTCAAGAGTTATTCTAAACACAGCAAGAAATGGATATAAAATTCTTTTTAAAACAAAAAATCCTAATTGCTCGAGTCATGAGTGGGTGCGTTGTTTTCAGACTTAAAAATCATTACCCTTCTGCACTTCAGGATATGATCTATGGCAATGGCAGAGCTCAAACCCACTCGTGCAACCCACAAACCATTTGCACTCTGTCTTTGTCTTTTTAATAAAAAATGATATTTTATTGAAAGTAGAAACGCGTTTTGTAAATGATACGATAAGATTGGAGAAGCAAGTAAACAATAATATTGCATTACCTTTTTCTTTGTCTTCCCTCGAAGAAGTTCCTTCACAACTACTAAGCGACAACCATACGCTGGAAGCCTACGACAATTTTGTACATACAGTTTCTGTAGTTGCGTTGCCGACTCATAAACGGAAGTATGGAATAATTTCCTTTTTTGTTCCTGAAAAGAATAAAACAAAGTTATTTCTACAAAAAGGCTTCTGGATTATTATTTCGAAATAGTGTGCCGATTTATATTACATACGTGAAAGTGAATATAGTGTTTCTCGGTACAATTAAACTGCACAAATTTCACTAGCGGGACTGAAGCAATTATATATAATTTCCTGTTTAACGTATGAAAAGTTTATTGGTGTACTGACTGAATGTGATTTTCAGGGAAGTTATTACGAGATACGTCCTTTAATCAGATTACCTCGAGTAGATCGAATAGATTCATGGAATTGAAATTATCACCGATAGGTATTTCTTACGTATACTTCAAACTGGATATTTATTCTAAAACAAGCGGGGCTCTATACGTGTGGCGTAATCACCTGTGTTATTTGATTCTAAATAATAAACATTGTTTCTGAAGTTACACTTCTCTGAATCCAGACAATGTCAAGTTAAGTTTACGAATTGCTGTGATTTTGCAAAGTGGAGCAAAGAGGACAAAAAGGTCAACTTTCATTCAAATATATTGTTAAATGAAACCATACCGTGGATTCAGATAATATACCACGAAAAAAAAATTTGCATTGTAAATTGTAATACCGCCTAAAGAAAACAAAGGATAGCAATCGTTTCTTCTGATGGGTTATGATCATCGCTACCGCGCAACCTAACTCAACACTTTTTCGACTGTGTAGGTTTCCTTACATGAATTGTACAGTTCATCAATAACGAAATAAGATAACAGGTATACCCCATACTCTGTGTATCATTTTCATTTAAATAGAGCACTACTATAATGATTTCATACAATCAAAGAGGTCCATTTCACATCATTCTATACTGGCACAAATCGTATCCAAATAAACTTCCTACGTTTACTCAAAGGGAGATCCCTGAAATACTAACTGGCAATATCAGACAATAAATGCTGCAGAATATTTCCATAAACTGACTTTTACAAGAAACTGTCGCACAGTCACACATTATAGTTTGTAAAACTCAGACTGACTTCTCATCTCAAAAAGGACCATGCGTAGAATTTATCCCAAAACAGATAAAAAGAGAGTGCATATGCAATGGACACATAATCCTCTTCATTCCTCTCTCGCTCTGGGATTATATCAGCACGACGATTTTATGCATGCATTTGCCAAATCCCACGTTTCAAATCTAAATAAGTTCACCTGCCTAGTAAAAGAGAATTCCCACTGGTTGTGAGAGTGAGCACAACGGGTCTAATAACTTCTGCTTTCTTCTTTTTGTGCCACTTTCATAAAGAAAGAAGAAAAAAATGATATGTCCCTTCTAGAGTTTACAATGCGTCACCTTATCGGTACCATTTCTCTCTTAAAAGTAACGTTACTGTATCGTTACCATTGCATGTGCATAAACCTAATGTTTGGCTCTCTAATTTGAATTTGCCGTGATTTCTTAACTTGGTAACGATAAGCACGTCTGATTGTGGCGTCACATTAAGCTTATTGCTACCAGTAACGCTGTGTAAACTCTGGTTTATCTACATTTCATTTGAAATTTCATGCTGGTAAAAATTGAAATCGGTGACAGGTGGAAAAGTACAAAGAAGTGGAAATGGAAGATGAGAGAGTTATAGGAATATAATATAATGCGGTGATGTGTCAAGTTTGAAAGTCATAAAAAAACGTTTAATGTTTCACATGTCGAGCACTATTCTTTTCGTTATAGGACAAAATAAAGTGCCTACCAAAGTATTCCATTACCTTTTTTACAAAATGTATGTAATTGAAAGACACTATCTTAGCCGTTTCTCGAACAACTTTTACATTTATTTCTTTGCGCTATCATTTGTTTCGTTTGTTCAAAGTTAAACGACGCATGGATTACATGAAGCGTAATAATGTAACGCATATTGACTGTAGACAAGGCAGAAAATATTATTTGCCATTTTGCCATTATTATGATGATGACTCTTTTTACAGTGCTCATGTTACAAGTTCACAATCACTAAACTGGCAGCGTCCCATGAATGCCAGTAGCAGTGGTAACAAAACGCGGCCTTGTAACTCCTCCACTAACCAGATAACAAATGCAGATCTGGTCTTAGCACATACACTTATGCCATCCGCGTCTTTTGTAAACACCAAGTCATAAACTAGAAACTTTTTATTTTTAAGAAAGTAACATCAAGGAATGACACATTTTGAGAAGCCAACTGTGGCTCCTCATCACAATATTTATTCAGCTTGCTAAAACAATTCCTATTTCGTTTCTGGTTTCACAAAAAAAACTTTCAGCAGCAATGAAAAGGATATTGGCCTTTACCAGTGAGATTCCCGTCTACAAAATACCAAAGACATTGCTCATCCAAACTTTTAAGTACATTCAACATTCAAGCATAAAAGTTGGACTTTATTTGATATTATGACAAACGAACCGATACGGCTGGACACTTGCTACTAGTAAATTTATTTGGATTTAATGTGAAAATTATACAGTTTGTCAAGTAGATCTTCCGTTAAAGTCTCAATTCAACCAACAAATTATGGGCCGTAGTGAGTAATGAATTATGATGAGCGTTTATAATCGCATAAGATACCGTGTAATCCATACGAATATTATAGTAAACGTGAGTCATTATTTTTCAGTTGCGACAAACTTTGGGGGAATTGCGGCTTTTCAAGCCAAATAACGTCCGACCGAACAGTCAAAGAGGGTAATGTGTGATACAAAACACGGACTTTTGCCTGTCATAATTTTGAATCTGAATTACATAAGCAAACACAATTTAATTAATATTATAATATTTATTAAGATGTTAAATGCTTTTGGAAAACCTACACGATGAAAGGTTACTTTGAGGGCTCAACTCTAACATCTAAAGTACAGGTTTATCCTAAGAATGAACAAAGTCAGGCCCAATCGTTGGGTTACTTTTTATGGAAAGTTCTTGAATTAACTTGATATAACCCTTGCATGAAATACTCAACGAAACCCCGTTGCAATTCTATTGATTGAATACTTTGCAGAGCTACATGAAAATTCAAATAGGAATTCTGAGGTTTCCCAGATGACGTATGAGAGAAATCGTAAGATGGTAGTTTCACTTTTAAAATCAGTCACTTTTGCAATTTTAGACGATGGTGAAGACATGATAGCAAAGCAAAGATATGAAACTCTATTAAGGAAAATAATATACTTCCAGAGAATAGTGAATGCTATTCTCCAATAAAGGAGGAAATAACTGTGGTATAATTTGAATGTAAGGCTACGCTGACTGCTACTAAAACTAATCTAGATGCAAGGGTAGTGAGAAAGCAGAGGTGAAGTGCTGCCATTATTTCTATCTCTACCTTCTCCTTGATACAGGCAATCCATGGTAGTGCAAATGGAACTCACCGTTTTAGGGCTGGGATTGGACACGAAAAGGAGAGTATTTTGTAATATCCATCTGCTAGTATGAATATTCATACTATGGCAACGGAGAAGAGACAGGAAAGCAGTTTTAGGAAATTGAATGAAGAGTTTGTTTTGGTTGGTTGGACGTTGTGAAGTAGAGGGAAGAGTATGATTCAATGTTTTTCACAACCTCCCATTCCATTCAATAATAACAATAATAACCAGGGAATGGCCTACTAACATTTTATTCTACCAAATGCCAATGAATGGAAGTCATTGCACATTGAGCTACGTATTGCACATCGCTGCTCCATTTCCCTCTCCATTTTCGGGAAGACGAAGTATGGACAGGAGAAAGAAAAGGCTATGTGAATGCGATAGCTTCTTACTTACTTAAGCAGATAATATTAGGCACCAGGCAGGAACCACACCAATGACTAGATAAAAATGCACGCTTCAAGATTTTCACTCTTCCTTATTTCGTATGTTGTGTGAGCGAGCACCATCATTGTTCCCTTTACGCTTTTAATGGGGAGAATAATGAAGTACCTACGAAGCATGTCGATTGGATACAGAGGATCCGCATAGGTACTTTCTACTCCCTGATCCATGTGCATATTAGTCAAAATGAGGAAGGAAATTGTTGTAAAAATGTTTCCAAAGAAAAAAGTATATTAGCAACTTGTCGGCCACGCTATCAGACATGATGAACCTCACGGCAATGTTAACGACACGATTATGTTCGTTCTTTCGCATTTTATGCTTGTATCTTTCTTGCATCTGCCTATTTACAACTTTTCAATACTCTCCA
Source organism: Cyphoderus albinus (assembly GCA_021029165.1). NCBI lineage: Eukaryota > Metazoa > Arthropoda > Collembola > Entomobryomorpha > Paronellidae > Cyphoderus > Cyphoderus albinus. Next base: position 72,269 of record VYYJ01000074.1, on the reverse strand, counting down.
GATTCCCAAAATATCTTGCTTTTCCCAACTTTTTTCACTTGAGCAGAATTTTGAAAAAAGAAGTCCAAGTGTATTAGACACAGTACATTGTACACAATAATATTCATCAGGCGTTTAATGAGGACGCTTCAACATCAGTCAGGTGCACACGGTGTATATAACAAGCAACAAAATGCATTTTACATAAACCTGTGAATGATTGAATACACATGAAAATGGAAGGGGAATTTTCACGGAAGAGAAAACTATTTACTGCATGAACGAGTTGTGTTTGTGACAAAATAAATTAATGGTCAGGAGGGAAGAACTCCATACCCTCCAGGGCTACAGAGACGATTAAAATTTGTTTTCCAAAGTCATTAAAACTGTTGCTTGGTGCATACCTGGCTCCAGACCAGCTAATGTTTTCCTGTGTGATTAGTAATCAAGTATTTTTTTAACCAATTTTTGTACGTTTAGAAGTGCGGAGTAAACAAGTTGTAAGAAAAGTAGTTTAAAAACTGTCTGCCACAGAAATTTTACACATGTATCCACCTTATTTTCTCGTATGATAAATTCTGACAGGTGAAGGTTAGGTAAACTGAGCAGTGGGAGAAAGTAAAGTTTGTGTTTACTCAGGTTTACACGTAAATGAGGCGGATCAGCAAAGACAGGGGATTTTACTTGAATAATGCGATAATGATGCAGCTAGAAAAGTGAAAGCCAGCCTTCATGAGAAAGTTTGAAAATAAATTGCAAGCTTATTGCTTCCATACTCCAAAGAATGAACCAGCCACATTTACATTTTAAGACGCTACAAGAAACGGGGAGAAAAGCAAAATAACCAGTCAATACATACCCTTTTACGGTTTGCAGGATGAAACCGTTCGCCTGCCAGTGTCACACACTTGAAACAGATATTCGGGTCTGGAGCAATTGTTCTCAATTTCTTATTTTATTTCTCCAAAAGTGTTCAGATACGACACGGACAAACCACATAAAATTGAAACTAGATGAAGTATCACTGCTTTAAGCACATAGCTTTTAATTGCCAATTGCTAAATTGACTTGCTTCATCTGCTGCAGGTGCTAGTTCAGGGAACAATTTTATTCTGCTTCTGTCTTCACAAACCTCATAAACTGCGCGAACCATGCTACGCTAGGCTGTCGTCGCTTGATAAAGTTCTGTGATGAAAGTACTTAATTTAGTTGTACGCTCGAAATTATCTTACGTTTAGCTCAGCTTCTTACTTCGGTCTTTCTAAATTTAATACCATCTTTAAAAGTTTCGTAAATTTTTTAAGAAGATTACGGCAGCCAGATTTTTACAGCTTGCCTTTCTCATTACCTCGACTTTGACACATTCCCTAAGATTTTGTTAAGTGAAACAATTAACTTTCTAAGCAGTAGCTTGTTTCCTACAGTTCGTCGCAGGTTTTCCTATAGATAACACTAAATAATCTGAGAGGCACACACGCACAACGAGTAAAAAGTGTCGTACTAGTAAATCTCGTGAGTCAAGACAAAACCGTGATAACTGTTTGGCTCTATGAGGCGAACTGTTTGAGGTGGAGGAGTCGTTAGTGGTATGTATACCATGGAACATGTCAACTGCACAAAGAGAGCACCAGCAGAGGACTACTCGGGATGACCAAAGCCAAAGTAAAACGGAAACTCAACTCCACAATATTGCTTCATCCATACGTGCACTATTTCTTCTTGCTTTTATTAGTAACGCATTCTAGAAGTAGTAGCGTTCCCTGGCTAAAAAACTTGGGGTAAAATCCAGCACGAAACCATTGCCGTTGAGCAATGGAAGAACCGACGGCCGCACACACGTGGAGATTTGAAGAAACCGTAAGCTAAACCGTTACACTGACAGAAGCAGTGAGACGATTGATGCTGCTCCTGCCGTCTGTCTTCCTTCCTTTCTTGCTTGTGACAGTAAAAGACAGGCAATTCTTCTACATAGAACACACAAATTTCGTACACGCTTTTCACTCTAGCCTGCCTAGTCCAAAATGGTTTTTCCAAAGCTGCTCCTCTCCACTCACTCTCTCGCTCTTTTCCCCCACTCATAAGAAATGTTTACAAAAATAAAAGTCGTGCAATATGCTGCACAAATATTACTCACCTAGCTTTTTATTATCAAAAATTCTCTTTTCGCTACATCTCCTCGAGAAGAATGCTCTGCATATAATAATATCCTCCGTATTATCCTCATCACATTATAATGTATTGGTTTAAAAAAAATACTTGATGCAGTAACCTGGGGTATTTCATTATTATTGCTACTCAATTTTTGCTTTTTCGATGAAAGAAGATTTTGTAAGATTTTTTTTTTTTCATACGAGAGAAAAAAGCGGATGTAATATTATGGCTTTGCCTTTTTTTGTCAAGTCGCTCCTTTGTACTTGAAAACGGGATTTCGAGATATCTGTTTGCCCACACAGGCCTACCTGTCTACCTTCCGTGTCTTCTGGTTCGTGTATTATCACGACCATCATTTGTGCTCTCAATCACAATTCTATCTAGTCATAGGCTAAAAACTGTATTTCATAGACGTAGTCTGCTAGCATACAAAAATATGTAGAGTGAGTTAACGGAGAAATATAACGAGCGAATGTTCCAAGTAATACTCAAGAAGCATTTTACTCATTCACAATATTAAACCATGATGGGAAAGTAAATATGGTACTTTTTGAAAGGGAAAACCCATAAACTAAATAATATCGACGTGCTTTCACCGCTGAAAACTGTGCAGAGTAAGAGAAAGGAAGGAAGCAACACGCGACAAAGCGGAGTTTGCTTTTTGGTGCGCAAATATTATCTCTTCAATAGAAAACGGAACAACTTACGACCATGAATTTCTCGATATGCAATTGATATCAGTGCAATGTTTGGTTTTAATGGTTCTCTTTCTTCCAGTAATTAATTTCGTTCTCATTAATTTGCTCAAAATAGCATTTTAGCTCAGGTAAATCACGCAACGTAAATTTTGTTTCAGTGTCAATTGCATCAAAGTAAAATAATAAAGCAGAAACCTGGAATGGTCTTTTACGGAGAAGATGGAACTATTAGTAAACATCACGGCGCAGGGGACAATCCTGTGATTGATTACATGGAAACAATTTGAATCTGTCGCAATTGCTGTAGAAATTTCGTAACAAGGGGAAGCATTGCGTGACATGATATGTGGTAATTGTAGCGGACTGTCGCCAGAACGGTACTTTCCGCCTTCTGAGCTTGTTCCGTTCAGAGCTTTGAAAGCTATTACTTTGTATGTGATCAATGGAACATCGTTCCCAAATTTATTATTTACTGGTGTCACAATACCTCCGATTTCCGTTGTGTTCCACCATACCAGGTAAGTTAAACTATACGACTGGTGACAGTAAACAACCTTTGTTCATTCTAACAGCAGGGAAAGGAAGCGGTCACCTCACTCTACTCAAACGGGAAGGACATTGTCGTATCCAGCCCTTTTGTAATATCGTCCCTCCATCAAAGATTTTTTACATTTGAATGAATTCACATAACAAGAAAAGGAGAGAATCCAATCAACAGGAGAATCAAACGCTTCGATCAAAAACTGCTTTCAAACGCGACATACAAGAAATTAATGAGAAATTGAGACGCTTCTTTGCACAAGTCAAAGCGCTTTTTCGTTGTGTGCATACACGAGAGACTCTTTTTCTCGTTTGGATAATACCGAAACCAGGTTGAGCAGCAAAACTTCAAAGGAAGAAGTTGATATGAAAATTATAAAATGTCTTCCACAAAGCGGCGTTTCATCCTTGCTCTCTTGTGAAGGAGGCCAGTTAAATTAAACGGGACATCTAAAAGCGTGTATGGCAATATACAAAATTTTTCACTCTTAAAATGGTCGGTCAAGTTTAAGGGAAATAAAAGAAGAAATCATTCGAACAAAACAAACAATCGTTCGTGGTTTGATCTCATATTGATGAATTTTCATCTTTCAAGTACACAGTTCTACGCAAATCTCTGCGCATATGTCCGGTTCAGTTCCTCCTGTGTCCAACATCATTTATTTTAGAAATGTAGATAATTAAAACCAAACACATTTTGTATTTAAAACTTTATCAAAAGTAGTAGCAAACCGCAGGTACGGCAAGAATGACAATCAAATTAGCCGAGGAATTCTATTCGTATGTAATAATAAATCTATTTTGGTCACTGGTTGACTGATTCCCTTTCATTAATGGTAAATGTTTATTCAGCGACAAAGTTGCTACGATACATTTTACCTTGAGCGAAAAGAAGATTAGAAAGACATTCACGTGCGCATGTAACAAAGCTAAAGAAGAGAGAGAGATAGCGAAGACTTCGGTATTTCAATAAACGCTAGTTAAGGCTCAAGGACATGCTATGAGCCTTGGCATAACAATTAGCGAAAGTATTTCAAAATTGGCATTGGAGTACAAAAATATTTGACTTTGATTGAGTTTGACATCGATACAAGCAAAGTGGTGTTATCTGAAAGGAAGTTTGTAACTTGTCCCACATACGCCTATTTGCAAAAATAATTATTAATAAAAAAGTGCATTTTGAATTTTTCCTGAATTAGAGTTGACAAATCCAGTTCATCTTCGAATTTAACCGCTCCAGGTATATTTGACACTGGTTGTAAGAAACCCGATCAAAATCCGCCTAATGGTTTCTGAATGCATGAAAAGTTGGAATGAGAACGGACATGCATAACACAGGGGTCGCAGTATCTGCTGCTGTGCAGCATATAATAATGAATTTCACGAAGTCTCCCAAAATTTTGTCCTCGCTCACAGCACACACTGAGTTTAGCAATCTATTAAATCTTTGATTCACCATAAAAGTTTCAAAAAATCAATATCGTTCGGGTAATGCGCCGAAAAAGCACGTCAAAAAATGTGTGATAGAGAAAATAGTGAAGAAAAGGAAGATCTTGTTATATAAAGCCTGAAATGATGAAGTTTTTGACTTGCTATTTCATGTTCTAATTTATTTTTCATGTCTGTCGAGTACTTGGAAGCCTACAAAGAAATGTTTAACAGAGTTTTATTAGTATTAGTACGTCTAAGTTTATCATATCTGTAACAAAGCGAAACAAACTGAAAGCACATTAAATTACCACAGAGATAACTGGCAGAAAGATATACATTAATACATATATAATATTCTTGTAAATACTCATATTGTGTACATTCCTTTTTCAGAATGCAAATTTGTTAAAATAAATAATCCTGTCGCAACAGACTAATTTCGGCTATGAAGAAGCATCGATCAGCATCAGGCATCGGTGGACATAATGCAAGTTAAAATGCGAGAAACCCTCAATCTAACGGAAGGGTAGAAAAAACAACGGGGCTCTTCGGGGGTTTTGGTGTATATTGTATGCAATAAGGTTTCTCATAGAGAGCAAAAACCCTTAACCCAAAAACCAGCCCTAGAGTACCAACCTGACAAAAATGAACGATACCCATCCTAGCCTAACCTAATAAAATCAAACAAAACTCCCCCTGAACCTAGCCAAAATCAATATATGTGTCGTAGATCAACCCCCAAATGTCATCTGGAGTCATCAACTTCAACTGAGGCCAAGGCTCATTGATTTTGACTCCCCATGAATATTATTTGAGATCATCAGCGAAGGTCAAATGAGGACGCGGGGTAGAAATGTGATTTCTTGACCGATTCTGACCCTGGATCGTTTATGGATTGTTAACCTCTAAGAGATCATGCGAAGAAACTGGCGGTAAAGGGTTATGCCAAGTATAGGTCATCGACCACTGTCAAAATAAATTTGTGATTTGAAAAACTATGAATATTTTTTCCACCGATATCCGAACTACATCGAAAACCTGGTCCACATGTCATTGTACTGATTTTCCTAACTAATGAACATGAACGTGCGAAAAAAAAGAAAAAATAACAAATCCATACTAGGCAGTGAAAGCCAGTCTGACTTGCTAGAGAAAAACAACAAAAAATGAGAGCAGATGCTACTATGAGTTTGACTTACTCGGGACTCATGGATTAAGCATATGTTTTCCTTGTACAATTTTGGTTCCAAAACAGCGCTTTTGCCCACACAAAAAAAAATGGTTCTGAAAACGAACAATCTGCAATTCTTTTTCCTCTATACCTGGCTGCATAAATAAAATGGTGAAAATTGAAATTATCTGCGAAATCCACCCAGGGGACTCAATGATCAACACAAGTCACGGAAGAGATGACATGACACCAACTTCTTTCTCCATTGCTCCAAATATTTTCAGTAAGATAAAATCGACTATGAATACAACAGTTCTGCACTCTGCACCACAGACTACGTAAATTCCACATGAGTGCAGAAGAATCTGACGACACACTAGCAAAGAACTCTTTTATTAGTCGTAAAGAGGCACTCAAGCGTCGCGTGGAATTATCCACGCATCTGCGACAAAAATGAATAAAATAATTTCTAGCAAGCTAATGATTGTTCGATTGGATTACCCTGAAATCACTTGCTCCACACAGTATTCTCCTTTACACGGAACCGTTCTCATCAAGTTTCTCCAACTGCTGTTAAAGCTTACCAGTTTGACTTGACATGCTCTTATTACATCTCCTTTCATATGATCCGAGATACAAAGAACAAACAACCACCCAAACCCACATTTTCTACGTTATTTGGTTGTTTTCGTGTCAAAGTACTCATTATTATGATGATACTTTAGGAACTCAAAATAAATACCAGTGGTATGTCGGCAATCCCATAAAAATTTTCTGCCGTCTTTCTAAAGCAAACGTATCTCGACACGGGAGTCAGGAGTAAAGAAGAAAACAAGACAAGTTTATTTACGCTTCCTTTTTTTCTCTAGACTTCACTCCGTACAACCATTATGTCTCACTCGCTTTCGTTCAATTCATTTGCTATATGAAATAAACTTCATTAGGATCAGATTCAACAAGAAGGAAGACGCAGTTTTCTCTACACACAAGTACATGCCAGGATAACACGCATTGTGCCTTGTACTAAACCATTTTACCCAACCAATGTCATTTGACCCTTCTTGAGAGCTGTGCCAAAGTGCCTTTCAATTACGCCAGTGCACTTGCAACTAAAAATTAAGTTGAACTCACACCCCTTTATTTATTTAAACTCTGATGTGTGCAAAAAGCAGAAAAGGCGTTCAGTAGAATTAAGTCAATAGAATTAAATGAATCAGTAGAACATGAAGAAGCTTCATCGAGACACTTCCTAGACACTGGCAATAGTAGAATGAATGTACCGAATTATTACAACACGTTCCTGGCTAATCCATAAAACCCTTTTCGAATCCTCTCTGCAGACTCCTTTCAGCTTCTAGCCACCGCTACATGGAAAATACAGAAACTCTTGAAGAAATACTAAATTTTCAAGCTCCGGTTAAAGATTGTTAAGCATACGCAAGAGCTTTGGGTGTCTTGAACTATCTAGATTACGAAACTTTTACCAATATCATGTTAAATGACTTTTCTGACAAGAAACCGAGGAAGCCATTAAACGTGTAAAAAATCTATACACAGAGCACATCCAGAGCTGATGTACAAATATTCATTTCAACAGTCACAAAATGATAATGTCATTAAACTCGACCAAACTAGCTAAAGTCAGATTATTTGATGAAAGTGTTAACAAAGAACAAGCCAATCGATTTTAAAGTACCATTGTGAATAACACACCCAACTCCGCATTTATTACGAATTCGGATATAAGTAAGCAAGCAAAACTTGTATTAGCAACCAAAGCGAGTCTACGAACCGGCAAGTTCTTTTAAACATTCACAACGGTTTATTGTAGCACCGAGACTTTTATTACCTCATTCGTTCCCTTTTATGATGTCAAATTAAACTTTGAATCATTCAAGCATATATTAATACTAGTCGTATGATTGAAAACGTCTTTAAAATAAATCAAATCTGACCTTGTAGTGGATAGTTAACTCGTTTCTTGCTTAATATTGTGCGAGTTATTCCATTTAGTATTTATGTACTATTTTCGATAGTACGACCTATTCTGGCGTGCATTATCATGTTTCAGTTTGATAATTACATACCTGAAATCTTTAAAGCGTTATCATTATGGAATGTCAAATCAAATCCTTCAATCAAAATAAGGAGCAAATCAACGAATCACAGATAATATTAATCTCCTAATACACTTCATCTGCATACTACCTACGAATCTATAACCATCGTCACGAATTCCTCCAGAGCGTGAATTGGAATTGGAATAGGCATCTGTAAAATGAATACGCGATTGGTTAGGTAATTTTGTCATTACCTTCAATTTCAAAAAATGGTAATAAACCAAGTTATGTTTAATTTAAAATATTATTTTGGAAAAAATACTTGTTTCTTTGAAGCTTTTACTTTGCTTGACGAAGCATTTTATTTTTACGACTTGCAACTTCATCTTTACATGTAATCGTTTATTGAGCAGTTATTTATTACTTGTTCTTAAAATCCAATTACTTGTCGCACAAAATAGACTTGACAATTATGGGTAATAAAGTGGCATAAAGACTCAAGGTAACCTATGTGAAAATTGGTTATCTGCATCGGTTTTATATCCAATGCATGTTTGGCTTAGAAACGAGTTATTTGATTCTATCTAATATTGTGAAACTTAGCAATGACAAGAGGTATCCAGTAATAATAATTTTAACTTGCCCACATCTGCATCGTTCAAGGAGTTTTACGGATGAACGGAATGTCACTCATAAAAAGCCACCTTGTGCGAGCGTCGGAGGCTTTATAAGTAATTTGGAAGTATGAAAATATAAGAGAGTAGTAAAAGATTAAATACAGAGATAAGAAAAGAATGAAGCTCTTGTTTTCAGCACAGCGGAAAGTCTTTTCATAGTGTCCTTGACTGTGGCGCACTGTACGGTTTATGTGTTTTGTGAAAGTTAGAGAAGGTGAAAGTTATGAAATGGGACTCAATGCCAGCCAATAAATGCAGGAAACAAAAATTTATGGGAAGGTGTTCTCTGCATGTGTAGATTATTTCATGGAGTTTTTTGTGTGAATTGAAAAGTCAAACTAGCTCAAGTTTTTTTTCAAAACGAACTCTTTAAATACCACAGAAGCGAAGTGCACGTGTTGTATAACAAACGCGAAACGCTCAATATTCAATGAGAATTCCTTTCTTCGATGCTTGTAAAATGGGAGGCTGTGGGAAGTCCCAGTTGCTTTTTTTATTACCCTGACAACTTCCAATAATCAACCAAAAATGCAAATGGCGTGAAGGAGAAGTGGAAAAGTGAACCTCACTGTCAGTGCGTATTCCAAGTAATAAAACGAATTAGCTCATTGTAACAGACAGCTTAATTGGGTCTCCGTGAATTCCGCAACGCTAACGAATCCTCACTACAGCTTTCCATTCTAAAATTATGAAATAAAATTCCGAGAAGCTTTTCACAGGTTACAGTGCTTTAAGCTTCAGGTAAGATTTGTACAAAATACTCACATCCGCCTGAATTTCTAATTTTGTCGAGATTAGTAGCACAACAAGAGAAGTCCGTATCACGCTGATTTAGGCTTATAATTTATTGGAAGATTTACATTCTTCATATAAGGTATTACAATACCAATCAATACGAAGCAGAATTGAATGTTTTGACTCTGGGACTGAATGTTTCAAACATAAAATGAACAATAAAGAATGCTCAGAAGGGCTTGAAAGGGGCAGTGTGAAGTTTCGATTCAGAATAATATTGCGTTCCGAATAAAGGCGAATATAAAGGCTCAGTGTGCTGGAAATGTTTTACGGAATTTTTAGTGATCAAAACAAAAGCAAATGAGTTGATTTTCATTAAGATAATTTGCAACTTTGGCAGGATAATAATAGTATAGAGAAACCTTATTTGCCGAGAGAAAATGATGTATGAAAAGCATGTTGCTAAGAATGTCATTCAAATTGTATTTCTTTACCTTAATCAGTCGTACAATGTTGCCGGCATGCACGTAACAAGGCGGTACTAAATCCTCCAACTTGGTTGAAGCAGAGAGAGAAATTTCGTTCTTGTCTCCAGAGGAATAGCATGTTGCAAGAAGACACACGGCACGGGCAACACCAGACTTTTTTGTAATGATTTCTTCAGCGTAAACTGAATGGTCATCTCGAGTTTCGCCTCCAATTCCACCAGCACCACAAACTCCTCCACAACTGCTACTGCCACCACCGTCGCCATCTCCGGAAGATTGGGCAAACCTCCCGCCTCCAGTGCCTTCGTTGAGTAACGGTAGTAAAGATGAATCCTGGAAGCATCGTTAGGTAACGTTAAAAGCTGCTCCTTCACATCGCGTGAGTTAGAGAAACTCGTGTTTGCCGACTCCGTATGAATTACGATGAGTGTATGAAATCATAACAGGAGGAGAAGGAGGAAGAATTCCACTACTTTAGGAGAAAGCATCACTTACCTTTTCTTCATCCGTTGTTTTACTAGCCGGCGACTTTTCTGTGGCCACGTTTGGGGATGGTGGTACAGGGGAAGCTGTGGTGGCCGTTTGGACTTTTGGTGGTCTTGATCGTGGCCAACATTCTTCCAGACGAAGTTGCATTCCAGCCAAAACAGCTGCTTCTTCCTTGCTGCAAGGAAGGTTACCGCTGACAACCAAACGCTGCATCTATGGTTATGAAGCAAAAAATAAGAAGCAGAGAGATGGTGGCGATTCTAACCATAAGTTTATAGGAGTTTTCTAATTTTCTATGAACACTCTTCTTACCTCCCAATATTCAGTCTCAATTGCTTCTAGAGATTCCAGTTCGTGTGTGTCTTCTTCTATTAGCTGATTGTCCGACAAGGATTTTATTCAAATAAAAATTACAACTGGTTTTGTGAAGTGCACTTTGTTTTTTTCTTTGCGTCAATTAAAGCTTCGAAATAATATTCAGGTTAAAATGTAACTAACCAGTGCCGGACATAGCATTCGTATATGGTCAGCCCATCTGAGATAAGGTGGACCGCAGGAAGAAACTCTGGCAACAAAATCTTTTAATTCCTTAATGACGCAACTTTTCGCGTGTGGTCGACATGTTGTAACCCAATCCTTAAAATAAAATGTTTCATTTTAGTCAAGCATTTTTGCCATCTTAGTTTAAATATGAATAAGGGTTTCATCAAAACCCATTTGTATAAGTATGTCATAAATATGCAAGAACACCAAATTTAAAAATTAAAAAAGTATTTTTACTCATTATGGTAAAGAATTAAAAAATACTGAAGTTATTAGAATAATTTGAAAGCAAGTGCACGTGATGGCAGCAATTATGAAATGCAAAGCATGTTTAGAGACAGACAAAGAGCAAAGAACTGAAGTTTGAAGCGGTCATGCCCACACTTATGGAGATGCTGCAGTTTTGAAACCTCAGTGGCCACTGATTAATACTTTGCAGACTCGTCGTAAATTATAAGCGGCTGTACTGAAGCATATAATTTATATAGCGGCGTAATTACTTTAGTTAAATCAAAAGAACACTTTCAATCACAATTCACATTTCTCTTAAGTTTGCATTGCATACTTCAACAAACAGCAAAACGGCCCGGTGAACCAAAGGCATGTCCGAAATGAAGATGCTATCATGACGACGACATGCTGAGCTGGCAGGGGAAACTGAGCTCCTTCGGCTGATATCGCCACAAAATTTGTCAGCTCCGCTGCTACCAGCGGACACTTTCTCTTCGAAAGGGCTGATGCCTCTTGAAATAGCTTTCGGCGAATGTGGCGTCAAAAGACCTGGGGATGGAGGTGGGGGAGGGAGGGGGATTGGCGAAGTACTGGGATTGGGAAATTGTGGTAACACAGACGGAAATCCTCTCACCGGGCTTGATGGACTGAGCAGATGCGCAGAGCTCGGGATCGGAAGGGTGGGAGAAGTTGGAGGGGGTGAGGTGGACAGGCCAGATAATATCAGTGGCAAGGGAGCTTCAAGTGTTACTTTTGGCACAGACCTAGATTTGAATAAAGAAGTTACCTTAGGGATAACAGCGTTATAATTTTGGGGAGTTCTAATCGATAAAATTGTTTGCGACCTCGAACGTGGCCTCGGTGAAGCAGGAGGAATCGCTGGTGGAGAAGGGGGCTCAATTGATGTGTCGAGAAAATCGGGGAGATTTTGAAGACGTCTTTGAAATGCTAAAATCTCATCTTCGGGAGTATCCTTTGGTGGAGTCGTTACTTCCGGAGCAACATCTAATGACCGGTTTCGACTGAACCGCCTAGTCTTCTTTTGATGCAAGCTTCCAAATCGAAACGACTAAAAGCAAAATAAAGGACGGGCTTTGAGTCTCACATAACCGTTGAACGTTTTGAGAAACGACTGAGCAGATTCCAGTTGTATTTAGCTTGAAAACAAATTGGTTTAATTAGCTTGTGATTATGGTACGTACCTGCTTGGTGAGGAAGGATGGAGATGTAGTTGGTGTGTTATTTTGACTGCTTGGTCCACTTCCTCCTCCTCCATTCCCACCAGTCAATGCGTTTAAACTTTCTCTTGAAGTGGCTGCTCTGAGTGCAGCAAGAGGAAGAAGGCCGAAAATAGAACTTTCTCTAGGCTTTGAACTAATATCAATACTTAACTTTTGGCTGTCCTCAGATTTCTCAATGCTAGCCTCCTGGCTAGATGATCTCCATTTGGAAAATATTCCACGTATCGTATTACTTTTCTTTGTTGGGGAAGAGGGTGCTTGATCGGTTGGCGAAACGGTCTCTTCCAACTCATGTAATATAAGATCATCCTCCCCATCGCCCAGGTTTCCGCCGGACGCACAATCCACTGTAAGACTCACCTTTGACATTCGAAAAATTTAACGAAATTGCTCATTAGTGGAGAAAATTGAAAAGTAGTGTCACAGTGGGGTGTTGAGTTACCTGTCGTCTCCGCCTTAGTGTGAGTGGGACAGATTCATCCGTACTTGAAGCTCTGCTGCGTGACGTTCTCGATTCGCCTGACAAAATGGAGAAGACCGAGTGACCGGAGTGGCCTGAGTACGCAGAGGCGAATGAGGCTAAATGCAACAAAGAAACACAATTATTTATATGTAAACATGAGATGAAAACGTAAGCATGTCGACATTTGCCCCATACTTGCGCAGAACGCATGAACGCCAGTGTGCTGGGAAATTACGCGAATCACTCAAATTTATATTTCTATTAACAAGTAATAAATACTTATACTTACCACGTGAGGCACAACTTTTCCATCTACGAAGGGCTAACCCCGTACTAAGAAGTCGGTGTAGTAACAGTCTCAAAAGTATCGTTGGATGAATTAAAGCTGGAAAGCATGTTTGAAATATTTTGACAAACGCTGGATCTACATGATTAAAACAATACAAATCGTTGAAAATCAGAAATGAAAACACGCAGTCCTTTACCACCCTCAGCATTTCGCTTGAATGTAAATATGAAAGAATTGGCTCTACGGTTTTACTGATTAAATCAGTTCTGTAAAATATATAAAAATTGAGACTTACCGAGCTCAGGTCCTCCAATGCTATCTCGACGGCCTAGGCGCAAACCACAAGAGTTAACGGCATTACGTAAACTACATACTCGAAGCAATATAACGGCAGTATTGCGATATACAATTAAATGTACACGCATCTACAAATATTTCAATTGTATTATGTGGTTATACTTTCTGCTGAATGTCTTCTGAAATGAAGTGCTGGGGAGAAACAATTGCGACTGGGACTTTGATTCATCCAACTTGATGATGATGGCTCACGCAAGTAAGGAGAACCCGGGGCCGGGGCAGCACTCACCTTCGAAGTTGTGAAAGGCAGAAAAGGAAGAGAAAAAATACACGCTTATGAAATGTTAGGTACGGAAACTATTCTTATCTAATGCATTGTCTTCTTTGCCGACTCCGGCGACTTACTAAACTAAGCATAGCTGGAAAATCAGCTTAAATACAGACTGTGCGGAAAATATGATTTACGTTTATTGGAAAACAATATGATGTATTATTAAATGGATAGAATCATCCATAATAATAATGATATGCGGAAATAATTGTGAAAGATACTTTTCTCTAAAGTTTCCAAATGCTACTCTCTTTCTGTCGTCTCCACTAACTCCCGAGCACAGCCAACAGCTAAATAAACTCTGCCATTTCGAAAAGTATTCCAGGAACGATATATTCTGATCGTATGAAATATGAAGAAACAACTGCAACGGAGTCTCTCCCTCCCAAAGAAAAGGAATATTAGATTTACATGACTGCCAATCATTTGATGAAGAAACTTTCCCAGAACATGCTAACTTATACTGTTTACGCTCGAAATGGAAAAGGGGTGGGAGAAAAGTGTATTATTCACTTCGATAATGGTGCAATACACAAAAAAGTTGATGCTACTTTCTTTCTTTCAATAGTTTTCATTTTATGGAGTTTGTGGTGTTACCAGAAAGCTCTGAAGTTGGTGAAGATGATGAAAAGTACTATACATAAAGTTATCCAAGATAACAAAAGAAACTCCAGTTTAACCATAGAATATGAGAATTCATCAGTTTCCTACTATCGAGGTGAGAAACTCGAAGTTTCCGTGCTGCTTTCAGAAGTTGGGAGGTGTCTTGTTACAGGCTTTTCAGAATTTTTCTGTGGCAATTCTTCCTTTTCTTTACCAGAGCAGTAAAATGAGTTTTAGATTCATTAAATGTCTGCCAGGATCCCCGCAGAATTTCTTCACCAATTATCTCAAATATTTAGTCGTATGCAGGTGGCAGGCTCGACAGAAAGAAATGAACCTAACTACTCAATTTCGGCATTTCAAACGCAGCATATTTTTTTTAAAAAACAAAGGAAAATACCTCGAGGGACTTGAGAACTCTGATCAAAGTCGACTCTACAGACATGGCGATTACAGGTGGAAGATTACCACTTCCTGTGTGCGGGTGACCCAATACTGGTGGCGGAGTTGAGCATGTCCAGGTAATAAATAAGTCCTCGTTCCCCAGGTTTCCGCTTGTGAACGTTGACTCATCTTGAAAAACATTGGAGAGTAATGTGTTCATTATCAAGATAAAGATAGCAGTGGACCATTGGAGACAGCAACAATTTCCGTGCAATCGCTTTCCTTTCACTTCCATTTTCCTCGCGTATCATCATCCAATTCTAATAATATCATATCATATCTACCCTATCTCATTATTTCGCTAAGTTGTAGCAGAAGTTCCGCTCGTCCAAAGAGCCAATCGACTGTGCGCTTTGTTTGTTCAACTCGACAGTAACAAAAATAATTGACTCTTTGAAAGTCGTTTCAAGTATACATCTGATTTGAAAGACAAAACATGTCCCATGCTGGCTACTTCCATTTATACATGTTTTAAACTCGACTGCTAAACGATATCTTCAGCTTGAGCGGAAAGGAAGAGAATGTCGTGGACACAAAATTTTCAGAGAAAAAGGAACAGAACGTTCTGTGTTATCCAGGTTTGCATTATATTCACAATTGGTGGTATGGAAATCTTTTGACAAAAAAGAAATCAACTGAATACTCTCGTTTTCTCTTTTTGTCTAACCTGCTGTGATGAGATCAAAGACACTAACACGGAGAGCGGAACGGTGATGAAGTCCAAGGTAGCTAAAAGAAAAAAAACGAATCATTAAATTCCAGGAATCTATGAACACAAAGTATACGAATCGCATACTAATCTCGTGCGTTGTATTATGTACAAAAATCGAATGATTTGCCGGATGCTATTGTTCATAGGGAGGCATTGTTAGGTGTTTTACTGTGCTTTAATTGAAATATTAAATGTAGGTAACTTACACAAGAAGTCGCGCAGCATGGTGCTTCACGTAACGAGCAAACAGTGTTGTGTGATTCGTGTAGAAAAATTCATCTGCAGGTAGCAAAAGGGGTGGTAGGGCATCCGCGACCCCTGCATCTATCAACTCATTAAGAAATTCAAAAACGAACCGTAACTCAAAACAGGGATCCATGATCATGACATTAGAAGTAGTAAATAATAAATATTTTAAAACAAATGAACAGGACAGCGTGTACGAGATAATATATGCCGTTGACATGGTAGGCATGTCTCAGCGCAACCACACTATAGTGTTCAACTACACTTTACTAAGTAATCAATGTGACATATAAAGACATATAGGCGGCGCACGTAAAACAGTTACTCCAAATGCAATAATTTTAAATTCAAGCAGCTCTATTGTATCAATAAGAAAATTTACAAAGTATTACAATTATTATTTTGTGTAATGATCGAATGGATGAGTAGGAGTAAAGATAAATCGTTTGTTGAATACATAGAAAGGCTCTTAAACTTCTAGTACAATACGAACTAATTGCGTCATTCAGAACATATGTGACCAATATCGAAACCTAACCATTGAAATCTTTGCCTGGTACTTGGTCACGGTCATAGGTTAAATCACGCTCCCAGAAATAAAAGGGAGGTCTATCAAATTGTATGAGCTCCGGACAGGTGCCTCCGGTGTGTGAGTGCGTCCATTTTTCAAATCCGAGTTCCGTCGTTGTTTGCTTACCTCCCAAACAATTATATAATTAGTCTTCTCTCGTTTCATCCTGCTAACAAAATTGATGGAGCTTCTGTGATAGAGTCACTTCATCAGTATCTTCAGCCGCCCGTTAATCGGCCTGATCCATTTTTTCAATACATGTTTACTTATTATGTTATTATTGTCGAGTGTTTGTTCACAACAGCAACAATTTCCTTCCTTGGAGTGCGTCGAAGATAAAGTATAAAAAGTTTGCCCACAGTTACCACATAGAAGAGCCCTGTTTTGTGACTGCATGTTGCATATTAACTTCAAAGCAATCGGCTTTGTGGTCAAAAAAACCGTTTTCTGAGTATATTTACCCATTGTTAAAAAATCTAGACTTAATTATCAATTAACAAATACATATATATTTAATTACATTTAATTTACTGGTATATATTTAATGGACAATTAACAATGTGCATTAAGTGACCCGTTGCTAAAACAATCTCCAATTAGACTCATCTTGTTCCTTGTTCGCCTAATAAGGTTGTTTTAGTGTGGTTCTTATTTCAATTCACTACGACGGACTCAAAAACACTGAACAAAGGCAAAGCGAAAAGGAAAGACAAAGCGACCACTCAACTGATAAAGGAGACAACTGCATTCAACATCAACTCAGCAGCAAGCGAATAGTAAACACTGTCGCACAATCTTACAAATATTCAAATGTTCACCTCCTTTACATTTGAAAGTATTTTCATGTTTCTTATTAGGTTTCATTTGAAGTACTTACTGGTTTATGGTGAGCAGTGTCTAAGGCTAGCGTCGCCAAGATTTGGAGAACCAAGCAGAGCAGTTGCTAAAAGTAGAAATTTAACAAGGCCATTCAATTATTTGTCCGCAATGATGACATATTATACAGCTTCACAACTCCCTCTAACATGCAACGCGCTGTCTGGCTCCCACAACTTTCTTTGTTTCTTTAACGACTGACTCCTGCCTAGTGAAAGCAAATTAAGCATTTTGATGTTTGCTTAATGACAAAAACTATTACTCACTGCCTTTCATTTTGTATTGTACTGTTACTTAAATTCAGTAATTGTTACGATTTTTGGAATCGGAAATTAGTTTACTCCTCGTATTGTATGTCATTTGTTATATAATCAACCAGATTTGTGTTTAAGTGATTTTTAGACTGAAGTAGCAGCTTTTGATTCAAGGTATGTAGCATTAGTTTGAAGATATACATTATTTTCTTGAAGAGAATTGAAAATGTGGTTTTAAACGCTTCGCTGATTTTTCGAAATAAGAAAACAAACTTTGTAAAAGTTGATACTTCTGAAGTCACAATGAACACATGGTATCTACACGCCACACTATTAACAATAGAAAACTGTGGTACACCCGCAAGAAGAAAGATAAGTAACTTACACAATACAATGATGGTGCAGTCGATAAATAATTGAAAGATATTATTATGTGTGACATCTGACATGACGATAAGTGAGAGAATTGGCCCATTTTAAGCTTCCGAAGGTGTAGTTTACTTTCGTGTGAGGCTTATATCAATCTCAAGAAAAGTGCTTCCCTAGTGTTTACCTCTACTTTTATTAACTGTCGCTTCCTAGAGACTCAAGTTTAAACAAAAAGCAGGATTTGATTTTCGAGCAAATTTTTTATTATGTTGTGCTGGAAAAGTTTAAACAAACGGAGTGAACTTTTACCGTCCCTACTATAATTATTATTGTTTCGAATGTAAAGTAAGTAACATCCCTCGAATTTTCCTGAAAAATAGTTTCCTATAGCGTTTGCAAGACGTGTTCCAAACTTTAGCTATAACTTTCTCACTTTTAAATTAATATTTACTGTGGAGTCAACTGAAATAAAAAACGAGTTCCAGCACCAAAAATGTCATGTTGGAATTTTAGGTAAACAATGACAAATATCTTATATCTTGATTTATTATCACGCTTCTCTATTGTCATAACTTTCTGTTGGGATATGGCATCCCAAGACGGCCATAACATCAGTAGCATAAAGGTAAACTTTGGAATGCTCACCACCGTTGCTGGCATCTGCTTTCAAATACTTTCGTCTACCTAATTGTTGTAGACGAAGACGAAGGGTTTATCTTCAGAAATGTGGATCCTAGGCCACCAAGATACTCATCTATACTCACTTTGTGAGTAAAAAATGCAACCAATAAAGACAAGTGCTTCACATATAATCTGACTGAAGTTGGTGTCACTGTCATTTATAATATACTTATTACAAATTGCAATTCCAAGACGTCTCCTGATAGAGTCGCATTTTCCATTGGAGAATTCACTTGCAATGTAAGTTCTCAGGTAGTCGGTAGATTAACATGGGAGTGAATGAAATGAATATAGATTACCTATACTAGATTAAATATTTCACGAAATATCAAGGGCGACTGAATTAGTAAAAAATCTGGGGATATCTTGGAATTGCAATTTGTAATAAGTATACATATTATAAATGACGGTGGCACCAACTTCAGTCAGATTATACGTGAAGCACTTGTCTTTCTTGGTTGCATTTTTTTACACACAAAGTGAGTATAGATGAGTATCTTGGTGGCCTAGGATCCACATTTCTAAAGATAGACCTTTCGTTTTCGTTTACAGCAATTAGGTAGACGAAAGTATTTGAAAGCAGATGCCTGCAACGGTGGTGGGCATTCCTTTACCTTTATGCTACTGATGTTATGACCGACTTGGGGTGTCATATCCCAAGAGAAAGTTATGACAATAGAGAAGCGTGATAATAAATCAAGATATGAAATATTTGTCATCATATGTTATGTAAAGATAAAAAGGACTAACCGGGTCATTGACGGCTTCAAGGGCGGCGATTAAAATGCGAAGAGGCGCTTCACTTATTAACGACTTTTGGACGGCAGGTGAGTGAACAAGAAAGACGAGGAGCCGAGCACTCAATAGTTGTAAGCAGTGAGCACTGCAAGTTCTCCTCCTGTATTCATAAATAAATAAAAACTTTCAAAAAATAAGCAAACTTTGTAACGATCCCATGGCATAGCTTATCCTATTAATGACATTTCGCCCACGAACATTATCATAAGGTGTACATAATTGTGACAAGATTTGTGAGTGATTCCTTTTAAAATTGAGCACTTGGAAAATAACTGTAGTCCAAGGAAAGTGCTTTTTACAAAACGCTGATCAAGTTTTTTTTATTTGAGTTTCATCACTGTGACATAAGTAACTGGAGAAAGTGTGTTCCAGCGTAGCGTGATATAATCGTTTTTCTCCATCAAAAATCTCACTGAAAGAAACATGAAGTGGAAAACTGTATTCTAGGCAAAATAAGATAGAGGTAGGAATTAAACGCCTACGTATATTAACTTAGTGCTAAGTGCGTAGTAATGTACGACATACATTTTTATGACTGTAAATTTTTTTCTTCAAGTGAAAGCACAAGCAATCTATGAGAGATAAGAACAAACTGTATAAGACATTGAAATAGAAAGCTCACTGAGAAGTAGAAAAGGGAAACATTGGCAACATTCTGCTACTGCCATGTCAAGTCTGCTTTTAGTGATCACGGCAGAATCACCGGGAATGGATACCCTTAATCAACCTGTCCTTTTCAATTTCTCAGCTTTTCCCCGACTGATCACATTTCACATCCACTTTCTAACTCAATCCGTACGTCTATCTCTCTAGTTTTACCTGAGTAAGTTACAAAAAATCTAGCAACTACCCGATACTCTTTGTCCATATTATGTGTGTATAATAAAATACATCTACCTGCCTTTGCCAATTTTTCTTGTCAAGCCACTCGTCGGAGTAGTAAGACAATAATGTTGGGTCAACAAAGAATAGAGCGAGAGACATTTGAATTTGGAAATATCTTTGAATTGTACCTTTACGTTTTGTAAAAGAAAATCAGAAAGCAACCAATTCGCTAGAAAAAAATGCTTTTTCCATCAGCTCGACTTACCTGACTGACGGTGTGCAAGTTTGACGAGAACCAATCGTCCGTTTGTACAAAGTCACTGCATTGTGGAGTATATTGACAATGGGTCCAACAGCGGGCTCGAGAATATCTGAAATTAGTTTATAATATGCATTAATTGAGAGATATTGAATCCTATCCAAACTTGGCTCGCTCCCTATTTTTGATGTTTCAGCATTCAACTGCATCGTTTTGGTAGATATGTTTATAAATTAAAAATACTGCTGTTTCTCAATCATTGCATTGCGACATATAAACTATTTTTTACATATGATATTCTTCAAACTGGACGAATATGACAAAAAAGTTGTCTCGTGAAATTTGTCAAGTGGATTCTTCAAAGCACTAATATGATTTGATGTTGGCGGAGGTTAAATCCCATAAATCAAGCATGTCCATAAACTCAGATGATTTTCAATTTCGTAGCTTCCAATTGATGGAAAGTCTGAGTGTGCCAGCTTTATTGGAAGGTATGAATAAAAAGTGAATTCGACATAAGCCTGTTAGATCCAATGATGGTGAGTTTTGTTGATCAAAGATGACGTCAAATAAGAACAATATCTCATAATATTTCTTTGCTTGAGTAAAAACCACCTTAAGTAGTTCTGGCACTGCGATGTCCACGTTGGAAAGACAGATCGATGTTTACGCATGAAGTAGCTGTCTGTCGCGATAGTTACGGAATGTGAAAAACATTTTTGACACATGTTTACACCACACCAATATCAAAATATTAATCTTGTTGTGGAAATAAATGATATCAAAGAAAATAATAGACTCATTTTTACCCCGCCACCTGTGTTTCCAAAAGTAGGAGAGAAAGAATACCGAAGTGGAGTTGGTTCCAACTGACAAAAGATATTATTCAACCTGTTTAGAAAGTATTAAATGCAATGGAGAAGCAGAATGCCATTATTTTCGCCATGTTCTGTACTTAGAGGAATTATCCTACATGAATGCCTATCTCTAAGAACTGAAGTGAGCACTTAAGTGTTGCAATGGAGCCGCAAGCCACAGCAGCATTCTTTCTATTTGTACATAACGTACATAGGTGGGCAAAAGACCTCTCTCTGTCTTACGATTCGTGATGATCAAAAACAAAGTTCTCTGACGAAAGTAGAAAAGAGAATTAGAAATGAAAACGAGATATTAAGAATTAACTTGGTTCTCTGCCTATCGGGCTAGTGTCTCCATTTCGTGTCAAATGTCAGTTTATAGAGTGGCAGTATCATCAATTGGACGGACAGGGACCAACAAACTCAACTAGAAGTTAAGTCCTTCTGCCCAAATACATAGCACAGGTAGACGTACCTAACAACATTTCTTGTCTCGTTTCTAATGTGAATTATTCCATTCTTTTTTCTTTCTCCTTCTTGAAAAGAAAACTTTGTAGCACACAATTGTCGCAGGAACTGGTCGGTTAAACAACGACACTGCTACATGGCTATTCTTTTTATTCCTCTTCTCAAGCAATCTAGCTTTCACTTTTCTATTCTATATTCTCACGTGAGATATTCTTCTGTGAGAAAAGAAGGTAACAATTTTGTGACAGTTTAAGTATCGCTGTAAGTACCAAGCAATACCTGTGCTAGGCAGTGCTCCTAACAGAACCGAGACTTACTTGCTCCGGCTGGACTAACATTCCAATTTGTTTCAAAACAGGAAATACGAGTAGTCGTACTACAATTACTATTATCATGTTGCAGAGGTGGATGGACATTTAACTGCTTCCATGTTGTTTGCCAAGCAAACGTGGGCTTCAACAGAAATCTTGTACTTAGACATCATAAAGGTCTGCATGAGAAGCGAGGACTGGGAGCATTATGAAGACACGCTTTGATATACTTTATGCAGCATGTCCCCTGCGCTTCTCTGCACATTAAAGTAAAATTTGGACTCCTCATCTTCTATTGCATTGCAATTACGTATGTGTTGCGTAAGATTGATAATCGTACGAGTGCAACGTAATAACTAACACTGATAATGGAAAGCCCAATTTCGCCATCCTCTTTCTCAACGAGCTGGTAAGGGTGTAGAAAGCGTACGAAGCCTTTTACTTTCCTAAGTATATTTAGCCTTCCTCCAGGATGCACGCACACTTAAGTGAAAGTCGAAATATACACATAAGTATATATTTCTTCTCTTCAAACCAGGGAAAAAGGTTAAAAATTTCTGTTATCCACCTCTAACTTCTCCCAAAATTCCAGCATCGACGCTTGGCTACAATAGGCACGTACGCAAAATATATACAGAATTGAAGGGAAATAAGTGAACAGAAGAAGAGTATTTGATAATGTGCGAATGTGCCCGTTCGGTATCACGAAAGTGCCACCCCGAAGAAAGTTCCCAATCAAAAAAATCTCTAAGACAGAAGCCACCCCTACAAAATCTCCCGCGAAAAACGCAAAATGTTTAATTTCTACAGATGTGCAAAAATAAATTTCTATAAACCTTTTAGTAATTTTGCATGTCATTTATTATAAACTTTCATGATGTGAAGTCAAATTTAAATACAATATTTTTTCGAATAAGAATCAAACAAAAATAGGGGTTTGATTTCAAAATTCATATCGATCCTATATTCATAGTGGAAGTAATACGTACCATCTATTCTAAAATCCTATAAGGAATGACCCCCTTGTACGGTTAAAAATTGTCATACTTATTTGAATTTGACTTATTTTCACAAATGAAGTTGATAGAAATTCATTTTTCGAACAATCGTAGAATTGAAACATTCTGGAGAGCTTTCCCCATGAGTTTTTTGTGTGTAGCTTTTATCATATGTGGTTTATGTAACTTTCTGGCTACTTATGTCGTGGGACTTTTATTGGGGTGGCAAATGTCATGGAACGGCGGCAGTGATCGTGTTAGTGCTATGCAGTTGTGTTATAGAAGGGCTAAAGAAGGAAATTGAAAGGCGCAATGTATATCTTGAGGTATATCAAGAGACTCACACAGTCTTCCGTGACAAACAGGTATCGGTGGATAAATTTTTCATGGGGTTTCGATTTAGTTGATATAGAAATTTTACAAGCTCAAGGGATGTGTTAGTCTGGTACAGCCATGCATATTGCAGTACTGAAAGAGAAAAATATTTTATTCTACAGATATATAGTGCCATTTTTCCAGTGAAACGTTGGCTTTACTTAACACATAATGTAGAGTATTGCACTCGCTTGTGTTTTGATGTATATATAAATAGAGGAAACAACGGCACAAAAGAGAAAAAGTGGAAAACCAACACGAATTTAAAGATGACGATGGGAAAGCCCATGGAAAATGTGGAAAGTAGTTTGAAAGAGAAAAGATGTGAGAGTAGAGTCAATACATAAATACATGACAATAGAGTGAATACCAAGATAGAGACTCATCGACAAAGACATTAGGCAGGCATGCTGGATGTAGTCACCAAATAAGAGAGATGTAAATATGTGGACTTTTTCTCTTTATTTGTGATGTGGACATACTTTACAGTTTTTCTGCGACAGTGCAAGATATGAGATGGGGAAATAGAGTTTTTAAAATACCATATTGATGAATGGCGAGAGAAAGTGAAAGGGGAAAGCAAGAAGACACGATATGTTTACCAACTTGTAGTGAAGCCCCATCTAACACGATGCTTGTGTTATTTTTACTTTCAAGAAGCAAACCATGTAGTAATGGGAATGATGTCGTACTCTTGTTGTTGTTGTTGTTACTATTATACGATACTCTTGCGAAAGTTGCTCACGTAAATATGATACATTATGTATGTATGCAATCTTTAGAATGGAACGGTTGGTTCCCTCCGGGCTATTTTGTAAATGTTTCTGATGGTTACCGTTTAACATGAGACTACGCGCTGTTCCCCCATCGCATCGCTTTAAACAACATGTTAAATAAATTCAACATCAACAACAGTAACGGTTATGCTCATGCTATGCTACTCAATTCTTCTGTTAATGGGTAGATCTGCAATGTGCTCTCTTCTATTATGTTTTTGATTTTCATCTTCATTATTTTTAACAAACGCCACTCGTACAAATCAACACGCGAGGAATGGGAATAACCCAGGTTAAGGATGAAGAGCAAAACCCAGGATGAGTACGTAGGTTTAAACTGTCAGAAACGCAAACATTTCAATCAAGTCCCGTAAAAAGTTAAACGTAAAGAATTGTCTGTCTGTGCTCTAATCCATAAAGTGCTGATAACGATGGTTTCATTTTCCGAGAGAGAAAATGGACTGGACAGGCAAATGGAAAACTCATCTCACCAGTCAAGAAACATGACCATTTTACCCTTTTTTTCTTCTTTACTTGAGAAAACCACTGCGACTGCAAACTGCACATTCTTTCTCCATTCCCAAACGAAAAAGAAATGTGCTGGGAGGGAGAAAAATCGAACTCTTCTTCCTCTGGCGAGCATTTCTAATCCACTTCTCATCACAATGGACTTTTATTGCAAATAGAATACGGGGAGGAACTTTGCTTCCGATCAAATATCCAATTACCATTTTGATGTTGTCCACTTTATAAATTGTAAATGAGATTCGGAAAGACCTTAGTGCTCACTCTGACACCAGACAGGGGTATCCCTGGACACATCGTTGCCATTTATGTTTCACTCATTTGTTTTTACTCGCTTAGAAATTCCAAGTACGTTCCCATCACACTCCACACCACGACTTCTCGTACTTGATGACATGGATGATCCCTGAAGATATTTTTATTTTATTTTACAGTTGTTTGTTTGCGTGTCTCAAGGGTTACTTGGGAGTTTCGTTTTTTTCCTTTTTAATTACGAATTTCAATTTTCACTTTATGTCGTCGTGTCAATTTTCAAGATTTTAATGTAAGGCTGGTATGTACTAATGCTTCTGGTGTCTCTGAGATTCTTTCGTAACATATAATAATTATCGGTTTGGAAAGTGGCACAATTCGAGATTTTCTCAATGTTGCGTAATTTGAACAAAATCGAAAAGATGAATATGAGTGTGGTATTACTATTAGAGTAGGTAGAGCCAAGATTGCATCATTGCGGAATAAGGAAACCGTTACAGCCACGCAACACAGTTACTCTTGAGGCGAGCGTGAATATGGTGCGAATAAATTCAAGTAGTTTTAGTTGTATATCATTACCACATAATGGATACTTACCTAAAAGGTCTTGACTAGAACACAGTTTTGTGCTTTTGAAAGAGACATCCTTGGATTTGCTACGGAGTAGAGGACCTTTGCCAATAATACCGCCATTCGATTTGGACACAAACACAGATCCCCGCTGGTGCATGAAATGTCCTGAAGTTGGCCCGTATGACTGACTTGCCAGATTATTACTCTGACTGGGTTTATCCGAATCAATATCACGACTAGATTGGATTAGAAAGAGATATATTTGTTTAGGCATATTTTCGTCGGAATTAACGGAAACTACTGGAAAAAGAAGGATCAGGAAAGCGGGGAAAACCTTCATATTTTCTCTACTAAGCTTTTCAATTCAAATAAAGAGTGATCTAGACATATTTCGGCGCATGGGGTAATGGGATACACTACCTCGTAACCACATCAATATCGCTCTAAGAAAACTGTGTCAAAATGTTTTCTATTTCACACAACCATAATCATTTGTGCTTTCATTCAATAACTTGTTATTTATTTGTGTCGAATTTCACTTTTCACTATTCCTACTCTATACAGTTTAGAATGCTTATGTTAAAAGACAGAAACATACGTTATGCATACGTATATTTGAATTTACCAACACATTTGTCATACATCACCTAATATCTAAGTTACTTCCACAAAATTAAATGGGCAATAAAGATTAATAACCACTTAGTAGAAAAAACTTGCAACCAAAAGTACACTAACAAGCAATTAAAATTTCATTTTCGCAATTTCACTTCTGCGAACATTGAAATCATTGAATTCAATCTATTCCCTGCCAACATGTCAACGTGCTCCCATGTTTGCCACATTCATCTTTGCAGCAACTGCTTTCAAAAGCTACATGCATTAGTCTTGTATAGGGTAATTTTTATGCTTTATCGTTTTATGCCACAACACAGGCACGGGTTTGAAATAAATCCGGACTCGTCTTTAAAAAATATGAACTGCTACTTTTTATATCTTCTATAGATTCCAATGATATACATTCAAAAATCTATTTTTTTTCAACTTTCCCCTAAGAATGTCATTCATATTCGTCGGTAAAATCAAGGGTGTAGTTGAGCTCCGATCATCCGTCAAAAGCCGTACTTTCATTTCTCAATTCATCTTTATTTTCTTGACTTTTTATCTAGTTTAAGTCATGTCACATATTGCCCATCCTGAACAAAAATTCAGATAGTACAAAAATTTTGAATGTAATTTCATGCATCAAAACTTTTTTCCGTCTCTAGTCTTTGAGTATAACTTCTCATCGTGCATGGACGGTGAAAAAATTGAGTGTAATGCGTTACTCTATTTCGGACTGAAGAAAATCCTCTGTGTCACTGTTTGCCCGTGTTGTGTAGTTGGAAATATCGAGCATACTTGCGATCAAATATACTAACGGGCAAAAGAAATTGTAAAACTTCTTAGAAAGAAGTGATTGTGTAGCCAAAAAAACTGTAGGTAAAGCTTTTCTCTAAAGTCTGTATTGCAGTGGCAAACAAAAAGTAAATAATATGTACATAGATGTCCAAACAAAATATTCACCGCTGCTTTCCTCGCAGTACTTACCAGAGATCGTTTTGGGCATTTGCAAGACACAGAGCA
Source organism: Cyphoderus albinus (assembly GCA_021029165.1). NCBI lineage: Eukaryota > Metazoa > Arthropoda > Collembola > Entomobryomorpha > Paronellidae > Cyphoderus > Cyphoderus albinus. The sequence goes on along the minus strand of VYYJ01000074.1, from coordinate 45,056 downwards.
TAGTGACTACACGTTTCTCCGCACACGATAAAATGTGGAAACGAAGCAACTAAATGTGGCTGCTACGTAAAAGCATAGTCTTTGCTCAACTTATTGTTCATTTTAAATTATAATCAGGATCATGGCTCCAGGATTCCGGATTTGATCTCCTTTTGTGAACATTTCACAACCTCCTGTGTCTCCAAAATCAGAAATTACTTGCCAAATGGGCTAACAAAACGGATTAACTATTTGTAGGCAAAGGTTTCTGGAGAAATGAGATGAAGTTTTTTCAGTTAGTCTTAATTAATCATTTTCTCGACTACAAATGTTAATTTAATAAAAATCTGCTTCGGATTTCAGATGATCACATAACTTTGTATGTCATGAATCAGGTAATTACATTTCTTCGCATGATCGATTTCCATTTATTGAGTTTAGTAGAGAATCTATAGTCTTAGTAAAGTCGTAGATATCATATATTTCGTGTTACCGTTAGTAATGTTTACAGTTTCAAGTGTCTATGATTGGCAATGTTAAATCATCAAAAAAGTTGAATCATTGAAAGTTTTGACCTTAAATGTGTGACATATTCGAAATTGCAGCTTCGTACGGACCGGTTACCCGTATGACACCATGACAATGACGGCCATTCTATCTTCTAGAGCAGAGGTAAAATTTCAATTATATTGTGGCACTTTAAATCCTGATTGCTCGACTCGAAGTCACGCTTAGATTGAATGAAGAAGAGTGCATATAAAATTTTTGCCGAGTTGAAATTCATGCGGCCTACTTTTTGAATCAAACAAAATCTTAAAGCACTTTATCCTAGCTAAGCCGTATATTTTTGTTCAAATTTCATTCCAATGAAATCGGTGGTCTCCTCGAGAGAAATCAACCTACAACTGGTAAAAAATTAATGGTGTAATAAAATAGAAGAAACTAGTCTATGCAAAATTGCAAAAGTATTTAATAGTGTGCCCAGCAGGTAAATAATCCGGATTAAACGAAGTAATATCGGCCACGGTAGTCAACTTCGCTTTGTGGTATATGCTCCCACTTTTACTTACAAGTAAATATATACTAGACCAGGCACGTCACATATTGCAGTTAACATGTTCACGGCATCTCAAAGTACGGCTCAAGGGCGAAGAAGATGCTATGCGCTAATACTTTAAATAAATCGTAGAATTCGTTTACCACATGAATCTGATATTGGCGCATAAGATTTTTACCTCCATAGAATCAGCTAAATAGAATGTGATTGTGTGTAGAGAAAGCGTGTGCTTTACTTATTTAGAACAAGGCATTGTTCTTTGTGGAGGAAAAAGACTAATTAAAGCTAGGCTGTCGAAACGACTGAGTTATATAGAACAATCGCAGGAAACTCGGCTATGTACCTATGATTCAATGAACTTAGTTTGTGCCATTGCACCATGTTTCAATTTAAGAAATCCAACGGAAGTTTGTCGTGAAGGCAATAGCAACAAATAAGACAGCATCCACAAAGCCGACAAGGGACTGAAGGAAGTGGCAAGTGGAAAGCTGTTGCGAATTGCGAGAAAGAAAGGAAAGCGACAAAGTGAGCTCATAAAATACTTGCCTTTCTGCGGTGAGTCGGTGAACAACGCATACATCTATGATTTTGTTTAGAGCCACGAGCGCTGTGTACTGGAATGTAATAATTAAAGAATGATTAATAATTAATCAATTATTTATTTAGTTGCGAATGTTGGAATACTTTGAAGTTGTCTGCATGATTGATGTCAAAACAATATTGCTCCAGTTGTATCATGATCACATAGAATTTTATGTGATAGATATTTATGTCCAATGAACACGTCGGTATACGTAAATAAAGTAAATAAAGGATCACCATTTTTGAAAGTATCATCTTACCTGAAGGGGATGAGGCCCAGTTGAAAATACCAGACAGGCCTTACTTAAACCGCACATAACATCTGATAAATACTTTTTTGGCTCATCCCGACTGCCGTAGCATTGGAGAGCAGCCTGAACGAAATACGTATGGATTCCCAATTGACCCCGGGGATGTGCCAGGACGATCATGTAAATAATGAACGAAAACAATTTTCTTAGTTCCTTCGAGACACAAGCACACAAGGATTAAAAAAGTAATGTAACGGGCTTCTTACAAAAATAACCGCTAGCTTTGCTAGCCGTTACCATTTGGAAAGTTAAATGCAACATCTTGTAGCCATTTGTTTGGTGTCATTCAACAAACAGTACACTGAGGAGCTAGGATTTGGCAACATAAATAAATGCAATTTTCACTTACCGTGGTGAGAGTATGAAGGAGGCCGGACAAGCATTTGTGTGGGTCTAAAGGAATATCGGTTGTTGGAGGAACTTGCTGAAATCGCTTCAACACGGATTGACAATGAAGGTTTAGACCCTCTAAAAGATCATCAAGGCACTCATCGTTCCAAGCTATGGACTTCAAAGTCAACAAGCAGCGAGCCAATTCGGACCATTCCATTTTAATAGGATCTGTAAGAACAAAAAGATTCAAGGTCGAGCCGAACCATTTCAGTTCCTTAATACTTATATTATCATTTAACTTCCTTTGTGTTCCTTCACTTTCACACAATCGTATTGTCAAACTTTTTAACATAAATAAACAAGTTTAATTTAGCTCTCTATCCAGGCGTAATGAAAGTCAAATTGTCTTATTTTCATTGAAAGAAATTTCACTCTTTATTTAAATTCTTCACGATGAAGATAGATTGTACAAGATATGAACATAAAAGAATGTCAATCCGATGTAGGCGCTCTTGTAATTCAGTCTCACGTTCATGATGTCGTACGATATTCATGAATCTCATTATGATTTCTTTGAAGACATCACTGTAACTAACACAACACAAGAGGAACCGACGAACGTGTTCCCTCCAACCCTCCTTCTTTCAAACTTTTTTCAATGCGTCTTTAAAGGAACCTTTTATAATTTGTAGAAAAGGAGAGAGATTTTCTATAAGCAATTTTAAAAGCGCCGTCAGATACTTACTATTTAAAATTAAATGCAATTCAGTATAGTCGAAGACATGAGTTTTATGTACTTTGAGCTATTTTAAGCTTCAAAGAAATTAATTTTTAACTAATGAGACATCTAAACTTATCGTGTGCATCGCATTTCCATGATCCTCTTTGTTTACTCTAGGATTTTTTATATTAAGCTGAGGGCAAGATTTTACTTTACTTTTCAGTCAATACGTAATTCCCTAACCATTTATTCATCGAAAGCAACAAAATTTTGTATCCCTATTAAAATCTAGTCTACGCCACCTTTTATGGAGGTTGACTGAATTCAAAACTAGGCCAAAGCTTCACGTGTGTGTAGGTGTTTTTATTTTATTTTAGAGAATGTTGCCTATGTCAAAGTTGACTAGAGTAACGCAGTGAAAGAAATATTTCAGTTCAGAGAACTCGCCACTGTGAAATGAAAGATTTGGATAGGGGGAACGCAGAATACCAAGATTACTATTCCGAAAAGTAATTATGTGTGTATCTGCTGATCAAATGATTTTTCGCCCAGAATCCATTTACTGTTACACAGGGGTCTTTGTCTTTGATCCATAATTTATGGTAATGATTTCATTGTATAAAATGAATGTAGAATCTTGAAGCTATTCTTAAATTTATTGACTTTTACCTCCGTCAGTATTTGATTTATTGGCATTTGCATTCTTCTCTTTCCTCTTTCGTATCTTCTTCTTGGATTCACATGATGGTCCAGGTGTTGGACCAGCCGCATTTGGTCCACATCCTTCGTCCATGTAGCTCTGCAAGAGAATTAATATCTTGTACCATGTATTCATGTAATTGCAACACTTCCAGGGCACCAATATCCAAAAAGACAACTTCTTTTTGTTATTCTATGCCCCAAATCGTGGCACTTTGCATTCTTGGGTTCTTGATTCATGAGACGCATCGGCATAATGGATATGGCTGCCTCTATTGATCAATACTACGCAGAGAAACAACTAGAATTGGGATTAACAGGGATTCCTTTTTGAGAATGCGCCGAAACTGAAAATGTATTTTCAACTGATTTTTGTAGTTAGTGTCATATATGACTTTATAAAAACATCGAAATGTGTAGTTTATAAATGATATCAACTTTCATTCACATTTTGCATAATATAGTTATTTCAATTTGTATATGAGTCCCCAAGGCACTTTTGGCAATGACATTTTCCCTGTTTTTCCTGGTCTTTTTGTAGGAACTCTTGAAAACTCTAATCGTGACAATGCATCCCAATTAGATAACTTTCAAGAAGGTGCAAGTGCTATTGCATAAATAAAACCTTTGAAAGGTACAAATGTTGTTTTTCTCGATTCTCGATCATCCATCTCTTCAACTAAACGTCGAACATTACAAAGAGTCATCACACCATTGTCCCGAATAACCTTTTTCTCCAAATTATCTTTTCAAATTATCTTTTCCCGCATTACAAGGAAGGAGAGCCTGGCAAAAGACCCACTATTGTGAGTAACCGTTTTTCATTCCACACACAACCGTTATTTATCCTGCTTTACTCATATCACCATTTCCAAATTAACCACTCAGATTTGAAAGATATAGAAGACATAATGCTTCGCTTATGTGCTTATGTACAATGCAATATTTTATAAACTTTTATATTTTCCCTTGTCTGTGTCTGTGTCATACGGAGACAAAGTAGTGCACACATTTTCTAATTTTGTAGAACAACATCACCAGCAGCTTTCTTAAAGAAAGAAAATTTCACTTTCTTGAGTTTCACTCTTTCACTTATTTCTCTTTCCAAATTCAGACTTGAGCCAGGAATAAGTTCTTTGTAAGGAAACAACTTGCTTGAAATTTTAGAGTGTGAGATCCCCTCTCGACGATCCTGCTAACAATACACCAGCTACACGTTTCCTTCTTGTTTGTCAGCTTCTTTGAGCATGCTAGCGTATACATTTTTAAGTAAAATTTCGGCAGCAAAGATAATCATATACATATACATTACTTATTTGTGTGTGTTGATGTGTTCTTTGACTTCTTTCATTTTCTCTTTTCTCATTGTATCTAAATTGAGTATAAGCTTCCGTTGTTACATACAGTCTCAGTATACACAGCAGCATTCAAAGAAGAAAAATGTCACTGTGTAATGAAGGTAAAAAGGAGGTCAAAAGTTATCCTTTGTAGAGGAAACTCATAAAAAAAGAACGGGGAGCTTGTCAATGATTGAGTTAACACCTGTGATACTTGAGAATGATTCAATCAAAAAGTTTACCAATTTGATTTCCGTTCAGGAATTTTATGTAACAAGACAAGAAAGAATCAGAAAATCTGAACTCTTTTTACTCTGCACATTATGGCATTGACATAATGATGAATCACGTCAAAATTACTATTCTGACAAACTTTCTAAGATGAGCTTTCTTCGCTTCTTTTTCTTGTCTTTGATTTTAATCAGGAACAAATAAAATAAACTAGTTAATGAATTATATAACAGCCTGGCGTCTGCTGTGTGAATAGTGCGACTCTATTCTCCAACATAATTTTTCATTTTTAGGTTCACCAACCGCATAGAGCAAGCTGGTTCGTTTTCCACACGCACAACAACAAATGTTTCAACTTCTCAATATCACTGCGGCAATGCACTTCCAAGAAACGGATAGATGGAGAAAAGTCCTGGAAGAAAGATGACTTGCTACACACCGGAGTTTTCTGAGGGGAATAATTTCCCTGGGTGAACATTTGTGTTATTAGTCAAAATGATGCAATGTAAATGTAGAAATTTAACGATATTTCAAGACCCCATTTTCAATTAAATAAAAAACTGATACAATGGAAGGTTGGCGTATTTGAAGAGTGTGCATTCTGTTTCTAAGGACCACAAACGCATATGATGCCAAGTGTGCAATTTTAGTTAAAGTGAATCGACTCGATTCCCTGCCAACGTAGGCGATAGGCATTACAACATTCATTCTCAAGCAAGGATTCTTTGTCAGGAAGTGAAGAACATTCATTTTTCCTTCATGCTAGAAAATTTTAGGCTTTGGGACAAAAACTACTGCTCCAACCTTCAACCTGGTGTTAGTAAGTCGAAGCAAAAAATTGCCTGTTATTTTCTTCTTGTAATTATTGTCTTGAAACTACTCAAGTACGTATTAGTGTACACTACAGCTCCCATGTCTCTCTCAAGCCTGTTATTTTTTCACTTTGCTTCATTTTAATCTTACGTCAACTTAAAATACTTTCCTCCGCTTCTTCTGCCTTGGTTGCTCAAAATTTACACTGTAATGCATCCAACATGAAATAAAAAGGTTGTCCAATTTTCTAGCTTCATCATCACTTTCAACAGAAAAATTTCCCATTCTGGAGTAGCTTTTAAAGGATAATACCAAGATTCAGTAATGAACAATTATAATTTAGAATTAAAGTATCGCTTCGCACTTTCTTGATTGTTTCACCGATCGGAGTATTTTTTGTAGAAGCCCTCCTGATTTATACATTTTGACTATGGTCATACTATGATTCTCCAATATTCATTATGAGAGAATTAAATATACTCTCTGAATGGGAAAAGGAGCTTGGAGTGAAGCAAATACACTATTATGTATTTGTCGATGATTTGATATTGAAATGATTTCGTTGATTGGTTATTTTATCTGACAATTTTGTTTATTAAAGCAGAAATCATTCTGGGCTTTGTTTCTTAGGAAACGTGAAGTTGAGAGTATCTGAAGTGTGTGCAGGTTCGCTCAACATCTTTATAAACTTTTGAATAAGAACTCAATTGCTCATATATTCTGTGCAAGCATGTCCAGACGGAAAATACCAAGTCAAATAATTTTTTGCTTGTCATTTCTTCTTCTTACTGCTTTGCTCCGCTCTGTGCTGACGCTGACTGCTCTGAATCCATTGTACTACAATAGCCAAATTGCGCTTGCAACCGTGAACAACACCATACAAGGCGTTTTGCAATCTTCAAAGGATTTGCTCTCAGTGCTTACTATATTTGACTATATGCCTTTTAAAATGTTCACGATGAATCATTTCTGTAAATGTAAAGTGTGTAATTAGTGTTGCGTCTACCGTAGAATCAGCTTTCTCTTCCAAGAGTTATGACTACCTCTATTATTGTGCAAAAAGTAATTTGATTACATGCTTCATGCACATGCATGGTTCGTCATATGGGCAACGGTTAGTCTTAATTCCTCTACTAAATTACTAATCTCTGTAGGAGACTTTTCAGAGTAGTTGATAAGATTTTGCTTAAGCTTATAATGAGCGTGTTTTGCTATTTGGAGTTTTGTTTCAAGAATGGTAGACCCCAGAGATTTTTCTAACAAGACTGAAAATATGCAGAGAAACGGAACTACTACATAATCCTGTCTGCTATATTTCCATCATTCAAAATTAGGTACAGATTCGAATAATGCATTCTGAGGATGATTTTCTCAGGATGTAAAGTTTCATTCACCAAAGTCATATCGAGGAAAGAGAAAGTACCTACGTACGTAATATGTGTAATTGTTTTGAATGGTTGTAATACTGCAGGGATATAAAATTTCATTCGAGAATTTCACTACTACTGCGGAATTCGGTTGCATTCTGCTGAATACTTTTCAATGCTTACTTTACATATCTGACCAGACCTCAATGTAATTATACTAGGCTCGCCGCTGTGGAAAACAGAATTGAGCTGAAACCGTCCGTACTCTGCGGCGTGGTAATTTTAACCTGAAACTGTAGAGTGGTAAACTCGCACTGCAACACAGCACAGCGACAGCACCTCTGCGAGGAAACAGTGCAGACTTCCGCTTTATATCTTTCTTCATTCTCCCAACAATAAAACTTGTGTGAAAGAAAATGGTCATTTAGTGTTTCCCATAACTATTCCTCTAACTTATGAATTACGAGTGTGCAGTGAAAGTGGAGAGCTGCATACAAGTTGAAGATTGGTACTCCGATGTAGCATTGAAACGGAGCAAGAAGACAATGTTAAAGAAATATGTGAGCTTAAAAAAGCATTTGTGTAATATAGAAACATTATTTGTTTTCTAGATTAAACAAGACAATTTCTGCGTGTGAGTTTCTAAAGTAGTTCAAGAGAAACAAAAACACCATTATTGTGAGATGGTATTGTCTACGGCAGGAAATGGTTCTGGTTGAAAAGAAGCAGTAATCATCTTTTTCCCGTCGTTGAACTAGCGATTAACTTTACGAGCATGTAACTGAGAGGATTGTTCCTTCCATTTTTAAGGTTTTGCCATCCGTGCATTCATTTTGGAATAGAAATCAGTGAAATAATAGAGTTCCACTGGAAATGTAAGCGAGAAAATGAAGAGTAGGCCAAAACGTAGGCTGTTAGGACGAGTTATAGTTTTTGTGATAAGGTTGCTCTGAAATTAGTATGGAGGCACACATGATTCAATTGAATTTGAATGTTCATCGCGAACAAAACGTGAATTAAGTTGAGTAGGAGAGCACGTCTATGCATGTATAAAACAAGAGTGAGTGAAGGAATGTTTTCAAAACAAATCGTTCGGCGCATTCCAGAATGTTTGGATAAGAGAGGTTTTTGTTGTTTTCTTTTTTAAATGCAAAGCGTCATTGTAAATTACGAAATTCAATGTGGGAGTCATTGAGGGCTCAAGTGTTGTTGTGCGGTTTAGAGTGACGTGAAATACACATGAAATGAAATTAATTAAAGAGGATTGCAAATGGAAGACTGGATGGATTGGAGGACAGTGTAAGGAATGAAAGAAAGGGATTTTTTGTTCCTCTCGTACCTTTATTACAGGCTGAGATGGGCCTGGAATGGCTGATGATGGTCCTTCACTAAACGTAGGCACTTCACAAGCTAAAATTTGATCTACTCCAGCACCAGCGGCACCACTGGTCGATGCAGCCATTCCAATGAGACCCGCACTGGCCCCTTTTCCAGCCAGTTTTTGAGCAGGACCTTTACCATCTGCATTTTTATCCCGATGATATCTTGCCTCGTGCAACTTCTTGAAAAGTCGACTAGAGCGGGATCCAGTATCGCGAGCTCCTGCAATGGTAAACAGGTAAAACATGAGCAGTGACGAATTATAAGTAGTCATCAATATTCATCATCACTTTCCAACATCAAAGCATTCAAGTTGAACATAACATACTAATCATATAATAATAATAATATTTTTGTGTGTTCCATCTGCGACTTCCTTTTAAATTTCTGTGTACCATATACTAATGATGTGCATGAGAGTAATATCGTTCTTTAATTCAGATGTTTTGTTAGAAGAAAATAATACTTTTTTGTAATAGGTATTCCTCGTTTTCTGATATGTCTGAAAGGGCACAGTCTCGTCGAGCGCCTCAGTTCAAAAGTACTAAAAACATGGTTACTCACTTTACTTGAGTCAGTGAGTGTGATATTTCCTCTCGTTCCGCTTTAAACGTTGCGAATTATTAATATCTCACTTGTTTTCGCAGTGAAGTATGCCCAAGTCTCCTGAGAGCGGGAGAGCAGAGCCTGAGTTGCAGCTATGCTTGTAGTGTTAGAGTTAGGGATTCATCGAGTGGAAAAGTGGAAACCCAAGATTATAACTAGAAAGTTCAGGTCTGTGTCTTTCACATTCTTTCCTCTCTTTATTAGCCCTGTCTACCTTATAGAGTTTTCATCTCTTACATCCCAATGCCTTTCCCAATTCTCTTCATCATAAAATTTGAATTTTCACTTTTGTCAAGAATGCGTATAGACAGAATACTCTCCTCTCCTGTAGCCGACATCACGCGGGCCAGACTGAGTGAACAGAAATTCTATTCATCGTAATAATCATAATAATCAAACTTGCATTATGATAGGTAAGTGAAACGTGTACTTTATGAGAGTGATACGCACGTATGGGGCAGCATGTTTGAGTTTTTCTCTGTGGAACTGAGACAGGAGAGAGACTTACGAGTAACTCTTGGCAAACAGACAAACTTCTTGTCGAGCTTACGAAAATAAGCATGGGAGAAAGAAGCCCCGTCGAGACCAATAAATGAAAGAAAAACGTCAGAAGAGTCGAGAACAGGATCTGCTATACACATGGGAGATAGTTAAACTATTACAAGAACTCCTTTCCATTCACCATATGAAAATGCATATTATGAAGAAGAAAGTCAATCTAAAGGCAACCAACAACAACCTTTTTCATATTATTATACATAATATGACGCATTTGTTTGCCGTGATTCAGTACAATGAAATGAACATTGGAAGAGGTGAACACGTACGCGCTGATGTACGCGTATGTTGGATAACAGGATTCAAAAATTACTTGCTCTCGAGATAGGACATCAGACATAGACATCAGGACGATGCGTTGATTACCTTATTCGTTTATTTCACTTATCACTATGCTTCAATTTTATATATCTATAAGTCTATCAAAGATGGTTTACATCTGACACACAGTCATTTCAACTAGTCCCGTAATAACTTGAGGGCAAATGTAAATAATAGCCTTCCTGGTGGTTTGTTCCTTTGTATCCAAGAAAATAAAGTTCTATTTACTTACATAGTCAAAATTATGAAGCAAAAAATACTCTCAATCCATGGTCCTGCCTTGATGTGATATACTTGAGGTGTACCATGTCTTTCTATTTTGACTAAATATCCCTGGCTCATAAGATTTTTGATGGATGGAAATTTTTTAATAAAGGTATAAAATAAAGAAGTAGCGAGATTCCTCGTCGTGAAAGAACGCTGTCAGCACTACAGTGTTTGTTGAAACTTTTTATACAAAATGAAGTTTATATGGAAGAAAGAAATGATATTACCTTGATCAGACTGTTCTAAAATGTGAGCAGCGTCTTCGAGCACAAGTCCCAACCAACAGTCGGCGACTAATTCCTTCTGAAGCCGATGAATGGGTGGGAGTAGGTCATGAGGTGAAATACCACGTTCATTACGAACGAAGATTTTTGATCCGCCTTCCATCAAGTCTAAAATGACATCCCAAGGGGTTGGGGACTGTATAACTGCCAAATGTAATGGAGTATTGCCTAGAGAATCCTGAAATTCATAATCATTCATGACATCATAATGTTAAAATCTAATATCTTTTCACTAGAAGCACTCCATAATTATGTATTCGTATAGACAGCCAGCCCAGCCGTTTAAAGTTAAACTTCTTTAATAACTTTGGATCCTCATCTCTGTAGATATTAATTTACGGAAGCAATGGCAACACAACTCAGACAGACATCCATCCGATCCACTCTACCTTAAACAATATCCATTGTTATTCACTCACATACATTACACCTTACATCTTTTCCATAAGACATCCTCAGACCAGATCTACATCTTGAATTTCAGTACTGCTACCTTTTTATAGTGGCACACCATTTTCGAAACATCCACGTAACGATCATTTCCAGCTTACGTAAAGAGAGATTTTAGTTTTCAGCAATATTGCTTATTGGTCTAAATCGAAGAACCATAAAAATTTGCGCGTCTACAGATTCATAGCTTTTACATTAAAACTAGGGTAACGCAAACGCGTCTTCCTTATTTCATATTAGGGGAAAACGTCTCATTTTGAAAGCGAAACGAGGCCTTTCGCCAGTGTTTTGAAACGACCGACGCGACCATGAAAGGATCGTAAACCGAAAGATTTGATAATGACTTCCTCATTCGAACCTCACATGACACTATAAAAATAATGGATTGACTTGAATGCTAGGTAAAAGTACGTCTTTTAAAATCCATAGTATTTATTACGTCGTTGCACAACCAGAAAGTAGACAAATGCACTGGAAGACAAGTATATTACGTCTATTTGTTATACACTTATTGATTTTTACTTCAGCCGACTTTCTGCAGAGGAAACAAAAATGCTTTTTCCGTGTGTGCATTAAATTCTTTACGAGGAGTCGTCTCATTCTTTTGTACCACCACACTACCGAGAAAAATGAATAGCTCACTTAATAGAAAAAGTAGGCTCCAGATCTGTATTGAACGATATTCACCGTTGGAGTAAGTTTTCCTCCTCAACAGTACCAAACAGTATTTTTCATTCTTAACTTTTGTTTCCTTTTCTGCTGAAATTGAAAGGTGTAGTTGGGTACATCCTGAAATTTTCCGTCTTTCTCGATATCTGCTTGCCATTGTGTCAGATTGTGTAACGTTTGACAAACAATTCGAGGAAGTTACATGAAATTTTCCGTTTTAGTACTTGCAAACGCTCAGTAATCAGTTGCAGGGCTCATGTACTTATTTCTTCCAGACATGAGGATGTTTCGGAATTGATTTCTTCAATCATTCCCAAATGCACGTCTTCTACCTACATCAAAATGTATTGTATCTGGGGGATTCAACATGTGTGCTAATATGAATATGCAGGGTACCACGACGCAGATTTAATATTTGAGTGGTTTTTTCGAAATAATTCTAATATCCAAAGCCTCGTTGTCGAACCTGAGGTAATCTCAACAAGCCCAGTGTAGACATTTTGGCCAAATTATGGCCTTGGGAGGGAACTGAGGGAGCACTTTGGGGGAACAAGCGGAGAAATTACTTGTGCATTGGCTGTGAAACCTCAGTGAGGCAGGCATTTAGTGAAGAAGGTGAGCCAGAATGTTGTTGAAGGCAGAAAGGATAATAGATAAAGGGAATCTAATTAGAAACATGGAGTCATGAAGCATGTACTCCTCTACCGGAAATTAAAACTGGGCGGTGTTTTCAGGTAAAAGTGAATGTTGTTTGTTAGGGAGAGGTTTGCGTGCCTCTCACAAGTTGTGGCCATCCATTAGCATTCGAGTATCTTTGCACTAAATATTTTAAATGTATTCTTTCGCTAAAAGGTGCACATAAATTTCCAGTCTGTATGCGTCGCGTTTCCTTTTGCAAATAAATATTGGTCGAGTCAATGGAATATTTGTGGTAGGTTTGGTTGCTATTATGGCCTCTGAATCGTCATCTTGATCCAGGGACCAGAGAATTACAGAGAATCTCTTGCACGCAAATCATTTCAAGAGTGTAACTGAAAAAGATTTCCTCCCGTTTCCGTCGATATTCTTCTGCCAAATGAAAAGAGCAGCTTATCGCAAAGAAGAATTCACGTTTACGGAGACAATGTTCATAAAAGTAGTTCGGAGAAGCCGCCACTTTCTTAAATCTAGTATTTCGGCAAAGACGGAGCGCTGACAATTCTTTGCTTGAACCTTTTATCATTTTTTTCTATCCTTTTCGTAATTTCCATGACTCATGGGCCTGTCTATGCTTATTACTTTAAACGCTTTTCTTACCGGTATGTTGCCTTTAGCTCCGTGTTGAAGAAGTAAAACGACGGGAGTTGAACGTCCCCGCGATGCAGCGAGATAGATGGGAGGAAGCGTCATTAAATGCGAAGATGTGTAATGTTCAACAAACGTCACTTCTCTGCCTCGACTCTCCACCGACACCACCAGAAGTCCTTTCGATATCGAAGGGTTCACACTGAGTGGTCTCCTCGGAAAAGTCTCTGATCCAATGGACACATCCGACCATGAACATGATGAGTATGAAACACTTCTTTCAGAACGTCGACGACCGTGCGCAGCTAAAAGGGACGAGAAACTCAAGTCCTTTCCATCCAGTTCATACTGATCTTCATCTGTTTTATTGAATCAGAAAAAAGAAACGAGATTGACTTTTAAAGAGAGATCGAAATTCGCAATAATTGGTGGTGATTGTGTGACCAATATAATGTAGTGGAACGTCTGGAGAAGCGATCTTTCAGGCATTTGCCAGGAAATGAGGAAACAAAAGAAAACGCGGGGAGTGTGCTGTATGCTACCACACGTTTATTAAAGTAATGAGATTTGTATAAGACTGTGACGCTAAATGAGTTGTCTTGAATTATCTACCGAGAAATGGGCTGGATGTCTAGAGTCGGAGAGATAGGCGCCATAAACACTTCTTTGCCTCTCTTCCTCAACAAAATCACTAATGTCATTCTTCATTACGAATGGGAGTGAGGGGAATGAGAGTAGACTAACAGAACCCACTCTGTGAAAATGCATAATATTATTATCATTTCAAGTTAATCCACTCCATCATTATCATTCCTTGCCAACCTGTTTCATGTAATCAATCGGAAAAGGATGTAGAATGAATTAATTGCAGTGGCTAACTTATTTCCTCATCTAATTTCTCCTGTAACCAATATAAAATTCCGTGCTTTATTTTTTAACTTCTAAACCTTTAGATAGATAACCGATCTAAACTAAACTATAATGACTCAATAATAGATTGCAGATATTCAAACATTTCCCCATTTACCTGTCTTGCCTTGGGTTTGAATTGCAGAAGAAAGCAAACACGCTGGACAAAATAAAATTCAAACTGAAGAAACGACGAGAAGATGTTTAAATCGAAAGGAATGAAGAACAAGCTGTGAGGTTGAGTGGAAAACTTTGTCACAACGGCGCAACTACGAGAACAGCAGCCCGAGAACACTTAGAAATTGTACCGTAACTTGAGAAAGCGCCATACTTGCCATTGCCTGGCTGCACGAAGAGAAAGTAAGTCAAGTTGAATGAAGTGTATGCAAAAAGGGAAAGTTACTTCGTCTGTTCATTCTACCCCAGCAGTGTTTTCCAGGTGACTGCTTATGTAACCACAACAGCGACCAGACTATACACCACACACCATCGCAACGTAACCATTGCTCACACTATCACCAGAAGTCCACGTACAGCCGTTCTAATAATAATATTATTATTATTTTATTACTCAAACGTTATAGCCGTTATACAATCTACTCACTAATGTAATAATACACACAATTGCGCTCCACACGGCACGATGCTCTTATTAATCTCCATCATCGTCATTATCATCACCGTACTATTACACTGCGTTTATTTTTTCTGGACGTGCCTGGTGTACAGGAAATTGTTCAAAATATCTATAAAATACATATTGTCGACAACCGCTATACCGGTGTTTTCTGCCCATCCAGTCGTTCAACCGTTTATTTCTCAAAACCAAGGTTGGTTTCCTCAGTGAAAAACTCAGTCTTCCTGGAAACCTGTTTTTCCTTTCGACTTAATGACTTGTAAAAATAACCTTTCTCGGAAGTCGTGCGCCTCTTGCTAAGATGATGAAAGTGTTTTATCTCCACATGCACTCTGACTTCAATTTTAAAACTAAGCAGGAAGTTGATACATGCTACCCAAGTTTGATTAGAAGTCTCACAGTGAACTTGATTCCTGCATTAAAAGGCTTCATCGAAGCTTCCTGTGTCACAGTTATATTTTCAAAATAGAGTCCTATAAACCAAACTTTAATTCATTAAAACCATTTATTACATGTACTCGTAACCATAATATAACTCGTTAGCTGACCAGTAGAATATTTAAATGTCGAAATTCACTTGTGAATACACTTTTGATTGAGTAATCAATCAATTCTCAACGTCAAAAATGGAAATATTTTTTATATCAAAAGTAAAGCAGAAAATGAGAATTCAGTTCCCAATAGGCTTTAAGCTAAATAAATTCACTTTCTCCGATGTTAAATCCCTCATCGTCTCTTTTGCAGCAAGCTTAACTTTAAAACCAAAGAGCTTCGTTGCAGAACATCGTTTTAAATAATGTCTGAAAAAAATGATGATTTATTAAGTTTTTATTCTACATTGCATCAACAACACCATTGCCACTGTAACGATTCAGATTTCTATTAATTTAAATTTTTGTGTCTTGTATTTCCTTTTTCCTTGCATAGGAAATTTGAATTGAAATTGAAAATTGAATTAAGTCAAGTTGGCAACCAACGAAAGGAAACAACAATGAAAGGAATACAAAAAGTAGATTTCGTAAAACAGTAGTTTTTGGTTTAGTTATTTGGACCAGTAATAGGAACATGCAGTTGCAAAACTAGCTGTCAAATAGTAATAATGACTCGTGAGGGTGATATAAACAGTTTTAAAATTACAAAATTTGTTGCGTAGGAAGATCAGTGAACCTCGAATCCACTGCCTCAATTTGTATTTAAGTGAACCAGTGTGGACCTGAAAAGCGACATGGTTTAGTTTGGAGTAACTTTCTCCAGCAATATCCTGTTTCCTTGATGCATTCATCTTAACAAAGCATATTTAATGAAAGTGCACCGCAGTATCCAGCGGCCTTGTTTCATTTGTTTGCGCAATGATACTCGGTTCCAATAAAATAACTAAACTGAGCAGAGCGTTGGTACAAAAAGCAACAAATCACCCTAAACTTCTAAAGACCTCCCTCTAATTATACGCGACCGGAGGGGAAGTTTGAAATTTTAGCCCAGTTCCAAATATGATGCAAACGTGGTGTTGTACATACAATCATGTCACAACCATAGGATTGGTTTAATCTGAGCGTATCGCTATTTTAAAGCTTCGTATAAACAAATGTTTGAAACACAAAAATGTCACTTTTCTGTTAGATTTTGATTATCCTACCCGCAATTATAACAATCTAGAGATTTGGGTCGATTTGGTTTTTGGCCTAGGTGATATTTCGACAGTTTACGGTATATGTACAAAGTCCCGCCCGGGTATGTAGAGATCGGTATTGAGCAAGAGTTATTACCATTCTCACGTTTGTTGTTTCATGTTTGTCTTTGTTGTGTTCTTCTATGAAAATGGTCTAGTTCAATGATTACTTTTTTCTTCGACAAATGTAAGCTGATTTGTAGATACAGTTGGTGAAATACATGAGAAACCGTAATGGCTTACGCGTCTATTGCCTATAGGAAGAAGAGCAATTCGGTTGTTGGTTACCAATGCCACCAGTAAAAACATGAGGCTGGATTCCACTGGAAAGCATCGTCAGCGAAGCCACGTTCCATCTGCACAACCTCCATATCATTATGGTATTTTATGTACTCATCATCATTAATGAAGATGGGAGACAGGATGGAAATGTTTTTATCGTGGAAATGACGAGCTTCCATTAGTGCGGTATCTAGTTTATGACGTTTACATTTTGTGCCTAACACAAGAGATTACAATTTGCTTATACCTTTTTCATGTTACGGTACGTACTAACATTTCGTCGTATGCCGCACACAAGAGACGTCATACCCGTTTATTACTCGTATGCCAAATTAAATTTGAAACTCTCTTTTCAAATTTAAAAGATGGAGATAAAGCTGAACTAATGTTCCCGGATGTATTTGTCAGCAATAAACAAAAAAATAGCAGACCTTTTCGTGTCAAAAGATAAAAAAATTCATGAGGCGATTCATTTTACTCCACAGTGTTTATCAGAAATGTCATTCCTTCTTCGTGATGTTCAATGTAATGTGCATGTGAAGATATTAAATGTAAATCTTCCTTCATAAAACATGTCCTTGAGTTGTTCCTAGCAAAAGAAAAATGTAGGTGTTTTTATTTTTACTCGCCGGAAATGTCTTGACTGTCAGGGAAATAACAAACGTTTCAGAATAGTTCCATCGAAAGAGTTACTTAAGTAGTGAAAATGATAATATTCCGTTTCCTATGTTTTCAGACGACATCCTGAAGTCATTGGTAAATCACCTTACCCAAATCTAATTACTCTATTTTCTGGTGGAGTAATTCCTAAATTCCTGTTTCCCGTTTATAAGGGACTAAAAGTAGATAAAAGTGTAAAAGTTGAAATGAAACTCATTGATGGTGTAGTGTAGCTGTGAACTTTGTTAGTGGTTTTGGACGTTTTCTTTTAGTGAGTTTCTACTTTTAACTTTTGAACACTCCTGGTATACGCGTACGAGTATATTTTTGACAACCAATTATGACTGCTTGGTTGCTTCTCTGACTTTTCTTAGAGGATGATAGTCATGTACGTATTTTATTCATTTTGCTCAGCTTGAATAGTCTGGTGACAGAGACGTAGTGTGTAAAGAAGAAGAAAATAATCAACTAAGTGCTCTTGTCAAGACCAATACACAATCCCATCACAGAAAATCAGCCTAAGAAAGTGACTGATAAAGAAAAAGCTTGACGCGAACAAGGAAGAAAGTAGGAAGCTTTTTGGAACCTTCGGATGCTTCCCTCACGCCAAAGGTAAAAGCCAAAAAGTAAGCTTCGTATGCGGAAGTTTACAACTTCAAGATAAATATCGAGGTATAAAAAAATATCGCTTGTACAAAATGGCACTTATATGGAGGATAATGATGTTTATGGAAGAGAACATCATTGAAAATAGAATAATGTTACCGTCCAGTTTGTTGTTTCTCGGTTTTCACACATCAGCCCTCGACTAGAAACTATATCCTCTAAATTTAAATGTAAGATGAACTTTTCCTCATTCAATTTTTTAGTATAGCAACTGATAAATAATTAAAATGGCTTGAATCGCAGTGATGACGCAGAACGCAGACGCAGCGTGTATGCAGTGCAGAGCTGAAAACCTTAATAACCTACCAATAGAGACATGTGGCTGATTCGCAGCCCTAAAGCTAACGTTTAATAAATTCGGTTTAACTGTCGGGTTTTTGATCCTGACTGTTGTAGCAGGGAAACTGAGCAACTCTATCTAGTATATGGCTATGAGGTCATTAATTCCTTCATTTAAAAAATTCACTTATCAGCTGACAGGGCGAGATTTTAGTGTCAAAGTCAACTTACTCGGCGCACAAATATACATCAGATTTATTTATACACACTTCGAGATCATTTCCATCATCAGCTCTCGACTCATACCCTCCAGATACATCACATTCATCACAATCCAAAACCTCGTAACGGATAGTTTTTTAAGATGCAGAGAAAAGTTAAACAGATTGAACAGAATGGGATGGTTCTCAAAAGTACAAAATCGAAAAAAAATCGGTACGCATTCAGTTTACTTTCCCTAGTACAACGCTTTCCTACTTGAAAATTTAGTATGTACCCACTTCGACTAGCTGTGTAGATGAAAAAAACTGGAACGTCTTTTTCCTTCTAAAACTACACATTGTTTCTTTCTCTCTTTTTTTTTGCTTTGAAACCCAATATTCCAACTTTGTCCTCTCCTCTTCCTACTTTTCTCGATTATAATGTGACCCTATGCATGAACACTTTATGAATGTTTTAACAATCTGTCGAGAAACATTCGTGAGGAGGAACGGGAAAAAGTTGATGAATTTGTAAAACGGAGTTTCGCTCAGTCATGGACTCATTCGCGCTCAAACAAAAACATACCAATTGCGTGCTACGTATAGCATACAACAGTGTCCTTTTATTGAGAAAGAGAAACCCACGACGAATTGACTGTTTTTGCCTTTCCCCGTGCTTTTCCCGTTTTTCCCTTTCCAGGAGTGAAAGAATGAATAAATGAAGATAAAAAACATGTAAAGCGACAACTCACACCTATTCAAATTACTACTAAAAATAAATTATGATGGTCTTGAGACGAATTTCTTCTCAACTACTGAAAGTAGTGGAAGTCACTTTGTAGCGAGCAACTTCCAATAGTAGCCGATTTTGAACAATGAAGCTTCTGGCGTTGGAATAGAGCCGGAGTTGGTAAGTGTGCAGTATGGATGGATGGAGTAAAAAGGCCGTAAAGAATACCTTTATACTCGCTTTGCAGGAGTCACTCTGATTTTTAACATGATCTCCATAGACGGTGCTCATTGAAGTCGAAACTAATATGTGATGACGAGAAGAAATATGCATTAAATTTAAATAGAGGTCCACTGAAAGAAATGACAAGCTTCATTCGCTAAACTGTCCCAATCTCATTAACTTTTTTGACAAGGCGAGAGAACTGAGTCTTTTGATGTTCGCTTGTTTTCCACAAAATATCCACAAAACGCTTACGTCACTTACTGTAGAGCAGTGCATGCAGAGAGGAGGAACTGAAGAAGTGGTTTGTGAGTAAAAGGATTTGGCATAATTGGAAGAAAACAGTTGTGGGCCCTAAACATGCTTTTCCACTCCAAGAGTATGCACAACATAATAGCGGTTACATGCCTCCTCACAGCAAGACTTATAACACATTAGGATCACATTTAATGTTGCCATTTGTGGTCATGATAGGTTATTGAAATATAAAAGTAGTCATGTTCTCCAGAGTATAAATATGCTTTTTTTCAGGTTAGGAGAAAGTAATGGGGAAAGTGAGAAGACGTGTAGGTTGGTAGGAGGAGAGCAAAACTCTTTCGACTTACCTGTCGGCGTGGACTCATCTCTGCCTGCAATGGACAGTAGAATGTTACGAAATATCTCTGAACTACGGCGTAGTTCAGCAAATACACCTCCTTCTCTCACAACAGATGAGCTTTCCCTCCGAAATGACCACGGGAAGTGGAGAGGGCTACTTTTCAGCGAAATGCTTCGTCGTGCCTCCCGAATGCTCGCCAGTGCTCCTGCAACGCCAACTGCTCTCTTTGCCACTGTCCTTAACTCCAACTCACTTTCCAACGAAAAAGATCTTTGACGTGGTAACCGCAGCTTTTGCCGTTTCAACCGACTTGCCAATGTCATTCGACTTTTGTCAGCTGGCTCCCGGAGACTTGATACCCAGCTAACTCTCCTGTTTATTCGTCGCCCCTGTCCTCCTACAAACATTAAAACCAAAAGATTACATCTCTCTGTGACGAGTTACTTGATACAATAAAAGCATCTGAAACAAAACGACTGAATGCTAGCTAACCGAATAAATAAAATATGCATAATATTTTCAACTACTGTCGTCAAGTTACTTTATCAATGGACTTTCTATTTACTTTAGCAGGTTAACCAAAGAAACAGATGAAAGTAATCGAAATACCTGTACCCCACTCATCTGGATCTCGTTCTATTCCGGAGCCAGACCCCGATTCCGGAAGTTTAATTTCCCCGATAGGCCTTGCCCCACTTGAGCGTCTCCTTTCTTCAGACGTACAATACACAACAGATATCGTAGGTCTGCCTTCACTTGGAGCAGTCAACTCCTGATCACCATTTGAGGACTCATCTTTCTCGTCATTTCGGGATAAATTTTTAAACGCTTCCCGTCGAAGGTGAGCACTACTGCGAGATTCACCAGGTTCCGTTTTGGTCGACCAAAGACGATCTCTGCAAGGTGACACGCAGCGAGAAGACTCCGTTGACACATTTCGTGATGAATTTCTTGAAAACATTCTTCCAGTTTCTCTACTCGGGGATACATCTCGAGAAATATTTCTTGGACTTGGCGGGCAAAATACACATCCCGAGCCCCAAGCCGAAACGGACGCGCTGCGACTTCCAGCGGCAGAAATGTCGTAAGCGTCTGGAAGTCTTCCCGGCTTGTTTGGATCGACACCCTCTCGAAGCAAGAACCTTAGCACATCATTAGCTCCCCATTCGACTGCCAAATGGATGGCGTTGGTAAACACCATAGGGTTTTCCTCTGTTTCCGTTGTAAACTCACTGGCTCGACTGCAAGCAACACGAAACACACATTATTTATTTTGCCATCCATTACAAGAGGGAGTGAAGGAGAAACTTGATTTTGGATGTCACTAGAAACCACCTTTTTACTCAATTAAAAATTTAAGCGCCATTTTCCATTCCTTTTTTCCTTTCACTCCCTGTCAGCCTCCATTACATTACAATCTAAGCTATTTTTAAATGCGCTCTTCTGTTAGTAAAGCAGCAGCAAGCCACACTTTGCAGCTCTGTGGACGTTCTTAAGTGGGGGAATGAAAGAGCAGCATCGTTTCAACGTTTTACGAAAGTAGACCACTTTCATTCACTTCCATGCCTGCTACTTCATGAAATAAACTGTATTTATGAAATATCTTCTTCCTACTCTCCACGTCTTGCACATTTTCCGCTACTTTAGCACGTGACATGTCAAGGGGTTCCTAACAAACCTTTTGTTTTCTCTTAGTCTCATTTTCGTCTCATGCTCGGGAAAGTACACCGCAGCCTCATCGCCCTTTTCCCAAACAAACTTTTTCGACATGAAACAACTCAATCCACAAAACTAACATTAACAGAGTGTAGAAAAGAGCGAGCAAAATGTTTCACTACAATCTAATTTAAGCATAATAGAACCAATAACGAATTCGTAATTTAATAATATTTCTCCCTCACTCTTTGCAGCAAAATAATCGGACGAGAGAATTTAAATACGTGTGCAAAATAACTTCAGGCAAAAGGCAACGCTTGCGCACTCGATCAGTAGTCGTGAATTTCCCCTCTGTTGTTGTTCGTTAGTCAAGCATTGATTATTTACGTTCGTGATATTTTATTTAGTCTCGTGCCCTACCATTGTGTCAGACTTAGGGAAGAGGACTTTCTATCTTCTGCTTTGTCACAGGACTCAGACATCACTTTAAATACAGGATGTCCGCATTGAAAATGGGATGAGAGCATCATTGCAAACTGAGCAATTAGTGTAATCGAGTTTGAACAAAATATTCATGAGATGCGACGGCATGAGTGATGTATCATGTAGTTTTTAAGAACTGTCATTTCTTTCTACATCTATATTTTTAGAAGTTTTCGTCTATTCGGAACAACTGACTTCTCCATGCACATACATAAACGTGTTTATAAGAGAGATACGCGACTCATTCGCAGAAGTATCCCCGTTGCCTCGCGCTCTCTTCTTCCGCTTTCTATCTCTCTCCCTCTCGTGTTAGTTTCTTTTGCCCGTGTTTACTTCGGCTTCATCTGTTTTTATCATGTAGAAATCAAATTTAAACAAGGCAGCTATCCAAACTATTCATAAAATGCGTGGAAAAGTCCTGGTTGGAGCAATGTGTCTAAAGTAATAATAATTAATGATAATATTGTAACAAGTAAAACAATGTGACTGACACAACAACAAGTTTAAGTGGTAGTGTAGTAGTTTGGTTAGTCATAGTCGGGAATATTTTTTGGTTGGTTGGAAAGCGGGGATAAAAGCGCATAATAATATTTTATCGGAGAAAGTGTAGTGAAATGAGTAGCACATTGAGTGAGTGTGAATGTTGCTTGAATTCACGCTTTCACTCTACCTTGCTTTCGCTTGTGATCCTGAAGCTGTGTTGGTGTAAGCAAAAGTCGTTGCACCACCACCTCCTCCTCCATAACTGGCAAATGCAGATGAGCTTGCCGTAGCACCATTTTGTCCTGCTCCTGACGTTTTGTTACTCGTTCCAGTTTCCTCGTCACTTGGTTGTTGTACTCTTTCTGAAAGCTGTAAATAGAGAGGAAAATTGAAATTGCTGTTCTTTAATTTATACTACAAGGACTTTGTAACATCGAAAATCTTAGCGCAAGAAAAACATGATAAATACTGTATAACAACTGCCCTCCTTTCCCACCGATATCTTTAAATATTGAATATCATTATGTGCAGATTGAGGGGAGCGGAGAACTTCTTCTCAAGTAACCTGACTTGACCATTAACATTTGTGTTCAACGCCTCGCCGTGGCCTCACTTTTGCACTAAAAGCAACTATTTCCAACACCAACGTAGTCAGTATGCCAGCAACGTCCTCCACTCCGTCTATTTCAGGAGCTGCACAATGTGTTAGGCAACTGTGAAATTGAAGAATGGAAGTTTTTGTCGCGTTGAAAAATTGTCATTCAATTATAAAACGAAAGTGTCTTTCCCCAAAACAAAGCCAATCATTTTAGGAGGGACTCCATTATGCAGCAAAGGTACATAATTACTCGCTCTCATTCTCCTTGTTCTTCGTATAAGGAGTGAAACTTGAGTGTCAGTGTTCGTGGGTATATTCAGTGGGTAGTGATACGCGCGACATGCCTGTATTCTCGACAGGAATGAGTTTTCTTGGCGAAACCAACAGAACGTAAATGGGCAGCAGTGCATTGTCATAATATCACATCGCCTGTGAAGTGATGTTCAACTTTTCCTTGAACAAAGCCCACTGTCTAGATTGGTTGCTATGGTCATGTAGCACACAAATGCACACTGCCGAAGGAAACCACACAGAAGTCACTGTACGTTGGCTGGATGTCCCACAATGTGATGCGATGATGTTCAATTGAACAGCGATGGTTGTGTATGTATGCCTCTGAATATTTTGTTTGTGCAGTGGAGAAAGGAGGCAAGTAGAGAGTTAGAAAGTCTATTGTTTTATGCTGTGTTTGTACACGGTGCGTAAACACAAGAGATTAATACACAATATTAATTTTTGCTCCCTTTTAGTTAGTCAAAAGATTAGCCATGTTGCTTTGTCACGAAAGCCAATTTTCATTCTATTTTATTTTATGAAGGGAATGCCATGCGGCAGGCAAAATATTGAGAGCATCTACCCTTTTAACTTTGTAATTGTGTAATGTTGATAGGCAGATAGATGAGTAGGTGGATGTGCACTTTTATCACAACAGTTTACCTTTTACCTTTAACGACTTTTTCTGTTTACGTCCGTAGTCAGTAAATCATTCAATAATGCAACGAAAAATTGTGTGTGTCTTGTACTTCTGCTAACTGTTGTGCATATTTCCCATCTTTCATTTGCTTTGACATGAGTTGCTCTGCTACAATTTCTATACGAAGGACTCGTTTCAGCACTACTACACCAATTCTTTATAAAATCTAGTATACAGCCTCCCTACTTCCAACGTTTGAATTATCTCAATTTTTTGTCTGAAAATGTCATACCAAACTGGTCAAAATTGCCAAGACGGTAAAAATGCAATTTTAGGGCCAAAATTTGTTTAAAACGTGTTCAAATAACCATCTTAAAATAATTTCCGAAATAAAACACCTCCACTGTCATATTTATGACTTTCGACCTCGTGAATGCACACGTTTTCCCCCAAGGGAAAGAGATCAGTCAGAAAGTGAAGTATAGCAGGCTCTCTCTAACCGTACATGTAGTTAAAATTTAGAATGTCCGCCCTCATTGCCAGTCTTTTCTATGCCAAATGGTCTTACCGAATGCAAAGTTCAACTGTTAAAAACAAGTCTGCGTGTTGTTGTGGAGTCAGTTCCAATGCCATAACTATCAAATTCCATCCATTCTGACAATGTTATGTGCCTGCTTTCGTGTTCAATTTTTTTCATCGTATATCAAAGCGCTTCAATGTCCTTGTCCATCAGTGTTTTGTATCAACATGACTGCATAGTAAAACTAGTATAGGCATATAGGGTTAGGTTAGGTCAATGGGACATAAATTATCCTTTAATCATTCTTAGAAACATTTCACTTTCACTTTACCATAAGTTGATATTATGTCAAACAATTAAAACATTTTCCGTGACATGACTGCCAAAAACGAGCAATGCATTTTTTATTGTAATTGCGCTTTACCTTAATGCGCATTTTGGACTTGGAATACGAACGCAAACATAGTCAGAAGTCGGAAGTTTGCATGAAGTAAAAATTGATGTAATGATTAGGAGAAACTGTAGGCATTTAGAGAAAGCTAGCCGATACGACTATGATATTAATTCTCTGAAATGTTTTCGCTATGAATACATGAAAAAATGATGCTTCGACTAACCTTTCTCCAAAACGTGCAAATAATTTTAGACATTCACATACTTTTGACTCGCCCTCCCTAAAGGTTAAGTCACTCAAAAATATGCCTTTGACAGGATCATTATAATTTTTGGATGCACTGTCGATACACAATAAATTCAATTTTCATTCATTCTCATTTCTTCTTTGTCGATAACAATGATGTATGTATTTATGTTGTTAAATTTTATCGCCTTTTAACTCTTGACTTTGTTTAATCAACCACGACAACCATAGACTCATCATTTAGTGACTGTATGTAAATCTACTGTTCGACAGGAAATTTTAGTTTCGAAATGGAGGTTGAATGGAAATCAATTTCGACTTCAAAAGACGAAACTGTACCAGTTTTAACAACACTTCGAAAGTCACGGTCTTTTCTTGTGTCCATTCATATGACTGTATAGCAAAGCAGAGAAGAATTGTCAAATGGAGTTGTTGGGGTACCGAAAGATTTTTCAGTTATTTTAAATACGTTGGAATGGTTAACGAAATATGAAACCGTTCCATTGGAAATGTTGAACTGGTGGGTTAAAAAAGAGGCCACGATGTTCCCAACAACACCCAGTATTAATGAATGAATCGGTTCATAGAATTAAAACACATTGATTGTGTATTAGTTACAATAAAAGCAACGATACCAGTTAAAACAATTTGTACTGAGCTAAATTACTGATTTTTGATTAATTTAAACTTTCCTCTTGTATGGCGAAGTTACCCAAATGACATATTTTGACGATAATTATCGTATTTTTGGGTGACTCAACGGTTGAGTCTCAACCTCTATGTGAAAATTATTATACCATGTAATTGAAGACAAAAGTTATGTTGCTCAAAGTAGGAATACTCAAAAAATTTGAAGCTCCAAATTTACAATATACACAACTCTCACAACTTGTTAACTCCAGTAGAGGAGGCATGTGGTAATGTTTCCTGCATGCAGTCGGCTCTGGTATTGATTTATTGAATTTACAAATTACGCAATGATTGGTACTGTTATGAGCTTGAATTGTTGCTTTATTTATGACAATTGAAAATATGTCGGTAAAGTAGAATGACCTTTGATATGTAATAAATGTACTTCAAGCTATAGATCAGGAATTTCATTAAGTGATGTGACGAGTCAAAAAATTTCATAATAGAACGGGCAAATGAATTGTTCTTATTAAAGAAAGCTTCCAATTTTATTACCTGGAAACGTTGGCGGTGCTTCTCGAAACATTTTCGCACGCGGCTTACATCATTAGTACGAATTGCACGTTCCAAAACTGCTGCATCATAGCTTAGATCACTGAGAGAAGAGGCCACACTGCCAAAGAGAAAAAGAGTTTCATTTATTTGAAAATCGCTACACAATACGATTAGTCATTGTTGCAAAATTGAATTTTGCAATAATTTGATCAAATGTTTGTGGCATTATACAAAATATAACATACTTGAGTAGAGTGTTAAATTACTTTAGCACTGTACATTGTAAGTTGATATCAGCCAGTGAGAGTGGTTATAAAGGTTACTCTAACTAGTAAAAATGATGATTGTGTTTGTTTTAATTATTAATTATGTTGCGGCAGACAAAAAAGTATTTTAATTGAAGTCATGTCTACTTGTATTAACTATTTACTGTCTTTCTACGCTTGTCTCTGTTGCAAAATATTCAAAATAAAACGACTGTTATAGTGATGCATATCTAAATGATTGTCGAACTTGTTATTACTTGGAACTATTTCAGTTTTGCCGGTGTCAATATTCACATAATTACCTGTGGTGACGATAAAACTACTGGAACTAAATACAAAATACTGGGTACGTTTCGTAAACAATTTGTAGTTTTACAACTAACAACAAGAAATTAAATGAATTTCATAATTATCTCACCACCATTTAGTTCTCTCATTCACCACAACAAGTCGAGAAAGTTTACATAGGTGTAATCCTCTCTGTGAATCCAGTTAATAGGACGAGGAAATAATTTTACTCTCGCAAAACCATAAACCACATAAAAAGGTATCTGACGTCTACAATGCGCTTACGTTTATTTACGGGGTTACGTGAAAGTACGGGAGTAAAAAGGATCGTTATTTATTTGCTACTTGGTATTTCGTTATAGCAATTATGCCTTCACAAGATGATGGGTATTTGTAACAACGATACAAGCGATCTTGACATCAACAATAATACTTGATATAGGACGTATTCATGCGCGAAACGAGAGTAAGAAGAGAAAGATAAAGAAAGAAGACGAAAAGAGATTTGATTGCGCTTCACTGACGAAAATCAGAAACGAATTCAGTGAGCAAGTACAAAGACATTAGTTTTCTTAATATGGGAAAGGCTATGCGTATTATTTAATAATAATTCTTCTGACGTTACAGAAAGCGTTATTATATTAAACCATTGTTATTAACATTATTATGCGTGCTTCTGCACATCAGAATACAGCTCAAGGATACTACGACATGGCAAGAGTTTAGGACTGAATGGTACAACGATACACGAGGCTGATTTGAAAAAGATTCCTATTAGCGCTAGGTCTGGTCCTAAGAATCTAGGAGTACGAGTACGTAACAGAGCAAAACAGCAATAAGTACATCACACTCGCAGACAAATAAGAAGATACAAGTGTTCTTACTTCACTATCAGATATATTTGCTCATCATAATCAGCCCAAGATAAACACGGAGAAAAAAGGAGAAAACAAAGGACTGGGAAGAAGAATGTGGGAAAATGAGAGTAAGAATGTAGTGTAACTGAAATAAAAAGAAATGAGA
The DNA here is from genome assembly GCA_021029165.1 of Cyphoderus albinus. Classification (NCBI taxonomy): domain Eukaryota; kingdom Metazoa; phylum Arthropoda; class Collembola; order Entomobryomorpha; family Paronellidae; genus Cyphoderus; species Cyphoderus albinus. The sequence goes on along the minus strand of VYYJ01000074.1, from coordinate 16,900 downwards.
AAGTGGAGCCATCCTCAGACAGCGATGAGAGGAATGAGATGAGGGTAAATATGAAGGAAGTAGGTACATGGCACGACACTATATTCATATTCTAGTGTGGTAGTAGACAAAGGCATATCCATTCCTCTATATCGGGTCATTATTTTTGTGCATGAAGTCACGCAATACATAAGGGCATAAAATGGATGAGCACGTGGGGGAGCACAGGTTTTATGCGGAATAATCAATGAACGAACCACGTTGAGCAGAGTTAACTTCTACAAAAATGAAGAAAATTCAGACAACAATGAAGGACTGCAGGTGCATTTAATACGATGTTATTTATATTAAGAATGGTAATAAACTGATTCAACAAACCAAACCAGGTACTAGAGATTACTTCAAATTACTCACTACACAATTTGATGAGAGGTAATGTTTAGATTATTACAGCTTTCGTTATTTTTCCTTCTCTCCTCCATTCCTGGCTACACTGGGGAATGCTGTGGCGATACACAACGCATTCTAATATTGTTGACTTACTAGTGAGAAAGTCTCGATGGAGAAACTAGGAAATATACACGAGGGTACTCTACTTTACATACATTTCGACACAGATTCTAGGAGTGGAAGTTGCACATACGTAAAGTGATAGGAAGAACAAAGTGGATCCCTCGGAAGATCAAAAACCGAGACGAGGCTTCATCATTACTACAACACGATGCTGCAGATTCTACTATACGTGAATGCACAAACAAACAAATCATAACGAGAGAGAAAGAACAATATGACTGCAAGGGAATGTGTTTTGCAAAGAACTTTTAATATATCATTACACGATTCAACAACGAAGCAAACGGGTGAGCAAACGAAGAAATGTATCAATTTCTTTCAATTTTCCAACTCTCGCTACGTTTAGTCAATTCTGCTTCGTTATCACGGTTATTTACTGCTCAGTGTTTAGAGGAGACATCATTAGTATTAATACGACGTTAGTGATGTTGGTGAAGGGGCAACATAAACTCAAATGCTGTTTTCATGCCTTTCCCCAGCTACTCAGTTGTATCAGTGTCCAATTTCAAAGGTTCATTCAAATTCATAGTAGGATAACGTGGGATACCAACATTGGCACCGAGGGGAATATTGACTGGAGTGAAAAAGATTATGTCACACAACAATACGTTTTCCGTTATGGACCTGATTTGAAGACTTTCTCCAATTTTGATTTGACACAATTTGTGTAAATATCAATCCATGCATACTTACAAATTACAAATGACAAAGCTTTTGTAATCAATGGCAATCAGCAAAGTTATTTACGTTCCAAAACATCAGACGAGGGATGATTCAACGCTCTAGCGATTATGCGAAAGCTAAAGCAATCTCGGTTTATCACTACTCACTAACAAAGTCAGAAGTGCGAAACGAAAGTTTACATAATACGAATTTATTATTTTAGGCGAGGTGAATGTTTCATTACTTTTTTACAGAATGCTCCTTCTTCATCCTTTTTTTATTTTTGGTTTCAAAGGTCGTGCACACGCATAGTTTATAGGAAAGAACAGAGAGAATTATAATTACAAGTTATTCAATAATCACAATGAAATAACGATAGCAAAATAGCACGTAAAATGATATCTTTTGATGTTTAAAATGGAAAAAAATATGTCAATGCTTGCGTAATTGACGCATTTTATAGTTTAAACTAGGATTCACATAACCATAATAATCACGAGGATGAAGTACATCACAATAAAATGACATTGGTTGTGTATTCAATTGACAGTATGTGTAAAAATTGCACTAAAAAATGGATGGTGTCGAAAAGAAAAAACTTTAGGCTTACCGATGAAATGCATAACTGCCTGAATGGAATCTACAGAGAAAAAATAAATATTTAAAAGCATTTTAATTTGAAGTATCGATTGATGTAAAAATCTCGTCATCGTTTGCAAAATTAAAAATTTAGATTTATAAATGAAGATACAGTTTTTAAGTTGGGTGTTCATTACACACATACACACATAAAAATCAAATTGCTTCTGATGATAGTTGGCTTTATAAGAGTAACGGAATTTGTAGTTAAAAGATTCACAAAGGTCAAATTATATGGCTTTCAAAAGCAGTATAACCAAATCAAAGTTAAGCAAAAACATTATTTTCATTTTAGCAAAGATTTGTTACCTAATCCACTCATTGTAAAGTCTATTATTAGAGTCGTTCAGTTTCTTTGCTTATTAAAATAACGTTTACAGTTCACTTAAGACGAAACACTTTATAAGTAATTAAATCCATACATATTTATAAATAAAATATACCATCCTTTTATCAATATTTATATACCAAGGATATGTAGTATGCGAAATACTTTTATTTGTCGAAACGAAATGGATCTTGTTTGACCATGCGTTTCGAATCTATAACGGGGCATTTCCAACTGACAAATAAACCAGAATGAACACGAATTCGATTTATTGCACGTAACATTGACACTAAATCCATAATCTTGTTATTAATTCTTTTCACTCACGCAAGTTTATGTACTTAAAAGTGATTGTCGGAGGTCAAACAAAGTGGGTGTAAAAAGCTTCTTATTTTTCATTGACCTATTGAGTCTTGAGAAATAAACTCCGTTAGAGGGACTTCCGATTTCGATCTAGAAATTTTATTCACTCATTCCTTTTTACACTTCCTTTCACGTAAGCTGCGCAATTCGTATCTTTATATAAAGTAGCTTTGAGAGGAGCTTAATTTCCCTTGCAAAATGATGTAATTTGTGCAGTGCACCGTCACCCTTCCAGATTGTAGACACTAGTTGCAAATCAGAAAGTGACTGCCGAGTGGTGTTAGGCTTCTGAAAGTTTATAAAAAGCGAAACATAACCCATTTTCGTGGCAGACAAGAAAAAAGTTGAAAAACGCGAGCACCTAAAATGAGCTTTCTCTTAAATCCTCTTTGAAACGCAATGAACAGAGTAAGACAAATCACCCTAGCCTACTTCAACTATTGGAGTTGAACGGATAGATAAATATTATGTTTTCGGCAATGGAGCAACCTGGTACACTCTTACGCCTATTTTCTGCATACAGAAAAAGAAGAAAATGTCTGCAAGCATTTGAGTTTCTTTAGATAAACGTAAAAACATGTCAGCACACGTATAAGGGATGGTTTGTACCAAATAGAAATAGTGGGTCTAAATGACGTGATAAGCAAAATGAAAGGGGTAAAAATGAAGGAAATGTATAAAGAAAGTGTATTCCAGTCCCGTACAGTTTTTTTCTGCTATGCCACAAAGAAACATGTGTTTTCTATAATCACATGCATATGCATTGACTGACTATGCTTACCTTAGCGAGACAGTGTCCCACACTAAAACTAACTTCCCAGTTAGCACTTGGACTAAGGTGAAAAACGCTTCTGAGAAACTTTGCATAATACATGGATATGGGTACTTTACATGACACAAGCCCTCACAGCAATTTTACAAGACAAGCCTTTTAAAGAACGTTTTCCGGTTATTTTCTTCCTTCACCGGTTTTAGAATCGCCACGCACCAGTAAAAGAAGTAGCAATTACACTGGTATTTCAGCTGGGAAAAAGTACTTTCATCTCGTCTAATAGTTAGGCTTTCTGCCGATTTATGCCACCGGGATTCTTTATCCCGTACTTAAATTTTGATACTCTGATGTGTCATAGTGCAGGAAGGAGAATCATTTTTTGCTCACAAATTTAATGCAAAGGAAAGCAGACAGTTTGCAGTTTCATTGCGTTGTACACATTTTCTCTATTAGTGATAACGTGACGTGTTTGGGGTAGTACGTTTTGGTTATTCTTGCTGGCAGAGCAGTAGAACTTATTCTAATCAAGCAGACATTCCCAATCAAAATTTAGCTAGACTTTCACGATTCTGCGATACACCAGCATTTCACCCACTACCTTTCTTATACCGCCATTAATGCCGCCTTGTACGCCTAATTTACTTTTTCTGCATACTTCCTTGACTACGCCAAAGTTCATTCAGATTCCATTGGTTTTCTTTCAAAAGTAACAAAAAATATGTGCCATGAATAGTAAATACGTAGAGAGAATGAAAGACACTCCTGTTTCTGTTATCGTTGTATTGTAATACAATACGATGTCACATTTTCCATTAGATATTACGGAAGAAGATGTAACTTTCTATTTTGTTTTAGAATGAAATCCATGACTATGTCAAACTGTGTAGATTTTGTAGTGGAATCAAAATAATATTTATACATGAATGACAGAGAGAGAAAGAGAGGGTGCGTCGCAGTACGATGTCATTTACGGCTTTTCTCAGGCGGCGAAAAAGTTATTAGAGAACTCGAACCAAGACTACGCTACAATAGTCATGATTACTTTTAAAAAATCAGTAGGAAAAGAAACCCCGCAATCAAAATTATTTTTTAACATCACATACATCCTCGTACTTCCAGCTTGCAGAAACGAAGAAGAGATTTTCAAAACACACATTTTGTTTTCTCCTTAAGCGCTCGTAATTACATTGTAAATAGCCTAATGAAAAGTACAAAGTTTTTCTTTCTAGGTTTTAAGTGGATCTTTTATTTTACTCTGACTATTGAGAAGTGTCGTTCGAATAGATGTTTCTTTTTTTCGTAGAAATGAATGAAAAAGAAGAAAACGTTAGAAATGTACGTACTCCCCACAAAGCTCGCCTCTTTATGGTATCCTAGTCATCATTTGTGAATAGAAGCTACATAATGAATGCGAATAGAAAAAAAAAGAAGAGAAAAGAGGATTTTTGGATTTCTTTTTTATCACAGCACAGCCATGGCGAATTCACAGTTTAACAACGTGAACTTTGCTCCCCTCTCAACTTACGCTGCGATGTTAAATGAAATATTCATCATAGTCACCAGCATGTTGAGCTAGTTCAAACGTGGTATATCCAGAGGCAAGTGCTCAGACGTTAGAGAAAATGTAAATCCGGATGACAAGTATGGAAAAGAAAAGTGGTGTTTGTCATATGACTTTCTGCTTTTTCATCTCCACAAAAGAAACTTTGCTAAAGATGGCAATGGGTTCTTCAATGGGATTTTGTTTTAGTATCTCGTTCGTGTTTCTCTCACATTTTCTTATTATTGTTGTTGTGACAATATTACGAGAGAAGACTTTGTCAGTACAGCGATCACTGTCACAGTCGCCTTTCCCATTATAAACGACATATATTTAATAAGGAAGGCATGTCGAGCACAACTTGCCAGTGAAAGTACGTAGAACTATATTTTTCATATCTTCAAGACAACTTTGACAGAAACGTGACGGACAAATGATATTTTTATTTATTACCGGTTACCGAACGGTTATTACCCCGTTTTACTAACTCACTGTAACGAAGCGCAATAAAGGACTGCAATTTGCATGACTAATGTTCAATTGGAGAATTTACAAGTGCACAATTCTGGACCACCAGACATTTTATTACTATGGGTCAGGTAACAATACATTATACATAGATACCACAAAACAATAAACGTCCCACGAGCCAGTTCTGTGCTTCCGCTTCCAGTTCGATGTCGAATACACACACACATACACCGTAACATTGTAATCCAGGTTGTTGTCATCAGTTCCAGTGTCATCAACAAGACTGTATGCGCAACTATTTACTGTTATTATGAAATATAAATTGTGATTGCAAAACTGCAAAGCGTATTGAGTAGATATTTGTTAGCATTTGTTGATTTTGACATTACATCAACAATAAGTCAAGATTTTTACCTTCACATTCGTACAAATAAAAGCACCGATGAATTTGTATTATCTATTTGTCAAAAGTCAATAATTCCATGGTGAGCGGGCAATCAGAATAGAACTCGATATCACTTAGCAATACACCTCTTAACGTTCGAAGTTTCTGAACTTAGTTCAGAAGCGCATGAGAAAAATTGTTTTGCTCAATGCACCAAATAATAACTTCCATTGGATAAATTATCGTCTATTTCATGAAGGATCCCCTGGATCGTTTCGAGTCAAAATCTGATGGGACAAAACTCGATTTGACGGATGGAGGCAGAAGACGTTATCTTCCGTTTTCATCAAGTCTGTCAACCAAAACCAACTATCAACAAAGTGGAAGCTTCTCGTACAACATAAATCCCACGGGGAACAATATCAAAATTCTGTTTTTCATTTACGACCCGATGAGCACTCAAGGATTTTATAGAACCGATTGTGCCCACACAAAAATTGTCTTTCCTGTGCAGTAAGTCACCAGCGCCAATTGATACAGCATAATAAACAAGAATAATTCAGCTACAAGCTACAATGAAGAAGATGAAAGCGTTTCCCTTCCCTCTCCACACTGAATGAAGTTAAGAATTGCGTGGTAATATCTTGTTGATTTATATTACATTTCAGTTTCCAATTATGCCCCACCGTTATTACCTGTTCGAATTTCTATACATTTTCCCATCAAATTAGTCTTCAATTTCAAGTCTTTCCTCCCGAATCACCACTACCATCGTCGTCCTCGTTCTCCGTTATCATTTTCTCCTCGACGGTGGGTACCCTTTTAATTATGAGTTCGATCTCAGATGAAGCCAGTATACAATATAATAGACACACAACCACCGTTCATACATCCAGCTAATTGTATGCACGTAAAGCAGTCTGAGCGGGCACAAACTTGACTACGTCTTTTCCGCTTCTTCACTTGTCGCACAACTTCACTTTCATTCCAAAGCCGAAGCATTCACCAACATATAAGGCCGATTTCCAAAGACGAGCAGGTTATTATAAAAAATTTCCTTCCATGTGTGCTTACACTTCGTTTGCTACCTTATTGAATGAACATACACACACAAAGGTGGTTCGTAGATGACTGATTTCTGTTGCCGTTTTTATTAAAAGCAGGCCGATTTTGACTTTTGCTGCTTTCACCAGCAACATGCTACCTCCATACAATGGGAAGTCAGCCTTTGGCTTTAATCTTTACACCAAACTGTATAAAGCTTTCTCTGTAGTTGTTACCACCACCCTGTTACTAAACACTTCCAAATAAAAAGAAAGGATAAGTTTTGACTGATCTCTACAAAACCCCCACAGAAATGTGTTGCTAATCCAATGAACAGCCAGCATTCTCTAACCCTTCTTTTAGCTGTGCCCTATTTACGTTTACTTTAGAGGAGCTTGAGGAAATGGAAATATCCGGTAAAATAAATAATAAATAAACGAATCAATCGTTAAAACCGTTTCTGTTCCATACATCCAACTGATTGATTCTTTTCATAATTTTTAAATGAAGAATTCAACAGTAATGAAATGGGGATAACGCCGAATACATTAGTCAGCAATCTGCCCTTTGAAAATCGTAGGCTTGATTGAAACCCTTCACTCCGTAGACAAAATCCTGAAATACTAATCAACATCTTTCTGACGACGAGCATTGAGAAGACAAACAGAAACGACTTGTTTCATTTCTTAAGGAGCTGATGCATCAATTGAAATATAATTCACAGTCTTTACAAACTCAGCAGGAATTTGTTAAAGTAAATTCAATTCAATTCGATGAAGATAATTTATAAGTGAAAATCTGATGACGTTGCTTGTTGCTTCACACATTGCGAGAATAACGTAAGTTTAAGCCAACTGAATTCTACTTGGAAAATTCTCCCAGGAAAAAAAAACTTTCCAATGTTAGCCACAAACAACCTAGCGGGTTTGAAATCATTCATGTGTACGGCTTAAATCTGAACAACCACTGCTATTCAATTGTATCGTTCGTTAAATAGATTTTTAAATTTCTCCCAATAAAATGATTATGCACAATCGCACTCAAGCTCACTTATCTGCAGTTCATTGTCTTTCCTTGAACGCGTTGCAAATACACCCAACTCAAGTTTTCAGAGAGCTACACAATAGTAAAGCTTTATCGAAAAAACTGACGATTTTGAAGAGTGTTAAAATAAAATAGAATTTGGGAAACAATTTTATTTTTGGGTAAACTAAACAAACGGGAAACTTATCATACCTTCGTATTCACACTGCACACAACCATCTTCTATTCTGCACCAGCCACAGAGAAAACTTAAACTTTAAAATACGAGCTACTTTCTACTTCATACTTTAGAGACGAAGTCGGGCGAGATACTTTGGAATTGCTTAGGACTAACGACACATCACTATTAATTTGTATGGCCAGAAGACAAGAAAAAGTTCAACGTAGATTTAATTCGAAGTTAATAATTGTCTTTCATAGTAGTGTAGTAAAAAAGCTATCTTAAAGGGAGGTCTAAACGATCTCGTCCTCTTTACCAAACTAAAAAGAAAAGGAACAAAATAACATATACATAAGTAGAGTAGTCTCTCTCTCGACTCTTCCAAAAAAATCAGCAAATATGAATTTTGCAATATCTACAAATTTGTAGCTGGTACAAGTGTAAAAATGGCGATAAATAAAAATAATTCTGAGTTTCGACACAGAGGAGAGTAGAAAAGTGGAGTAAAGAGAGAGAAATGTCTCGAGTACATTGTAGAAGATGTAGTGTGACACGGTACTAGAAGGTAAAAAAGTCAGACTATAAAACACTCTTGGGGAAAAAAGTAAATGTAGGAGAAGGATGGAGATCAGCAACAACGTTGAGATGAAATTAGAAAAATGTAGAGAGTTGATAGTGGACGGAGGGAAAAGATGAGAATGGCGTTTACCTGTTATGTCGACTGGACTGGAGAGATAGATGTGACACGGACGCAGTGAGAACCCTTGGAGACAGCAGCTCTGGCTCAGGTGGTGCAGGAGGCAGACAAGGAGACAATGGAGGTAATGGTGGCGGCGGTGAAACTGACTTGGGAGACTTAATCTTGTCACCAGATCCGGTTGCAGCAACCCCAGCAAAAGAAGTGCCTGGGACCGTCGCCAGTGTGGTAGGTGACTGTAGTATACGTGTCAAAATGGGAGTGGACGAGTCCGTCCCTGCTCCGGCAAAGACGGTCGGCGAAGCAAAACTAACATCAACGGTGGATGGATCCAAAGTTGATGCCGGCGAGCCTCTAGTTCCAGGTAGTGGTGCATAGAAGCCAGGTGGGGTTCCTGGCAAATATGCATAGAATGGAGTTGGAGGTCCTGGGCATCCATCCCCGCGACCATCCTCTCGAGAGCTCTGTAAATGCAAATGTAAATGTAAGTGAATTCAGTGTCAGTCTGATGTATGCGGGAGAAAGGATTCTCCATGTCCTATCACATATCCCAATCTCCTTGCTATTTTTCCATCACACCGCTTTTATTATGCAATCTTCTGTCTAAAACTAATTCCATTTCTCCGTCTGCACACACAAACAAACATTCGGACATGACACGGGCAAACGCTAATGGAACATCACTTTTGTGTTCCCTCCATTTAAAGTCGCTCTTGAATATCCATAATACACCTCACTCCGAGAATCTACAAGCATTGCCTCTCTTCCCTATAAGTGAGTACATAAAGAGCTTTAGGTTGAGTCTGGAAATGTTTTATCCTCCAAGCGTCGCGTTTTAACATAACAAAACTGTTTTTAAAAGCCAACTTTACTTTCACTCTGTGCATATTATCGTACCATCAGAATGGGAAATGTACAAACTGCACGATCTTTCCACAAGATGCTTTTCTAATATACTTAGTTTATGTCACACGGAATTATCTGATATTGTTGAATTATGCTACAAATAACTGGGAACAATAGTAGATTTGCCTTACAGCTATGCACTACACGAGGGTTCGTTAGTTGAACTCACGACTGAACTGAGATGAGCTCGCTGTTTGTTTCCTCTCCTGCTGAATTTTCGCCTATTTATTTAATGCCAATTTCCATATGCGTGAACACAAGACATGGACGTCGCATTGCGTGCTCTCAAGTGAATAATCGCACTACCACACTTCCTATCAAACATGTTATGTAACTCTAAAAATTGCCCGCTGACTTCAGACATTTATTTTTTCTACTGAGATGAACAACGTAGATAAATGAAATAATGAGCAGAAAAGCTAAAAACTCATTCACAACCAAGCCAGGCAACAACGCTGTCCACAATCTTGCCCTTCATTTTTTCTCGCTTCTATTATTAATTGACCTTGCCTTAGCACAATTGCAGCAGCAATGCATTAAGTAACTAGTATTGAAATGAGGTGTCCTTCTCTTTGCAAATTAAAGCTGCAGAAACTGAAATGACGTTGACTGCTAAACAGTAAAGCAATCTAATTCTTAATTATTTTTCTAGTCTGTTAAATGTTAATATTTTTATTACTAGTTACAGCTTTTCAAACGATAAACACATGAAGAGTTTCTATTGCTTTTCGATTCCTATAGGAACTCGGTGGCGTTGGCGTTAAAGACATACTGCACAAGAGTCTTGCTTTTGTTCGCCTGTGTCTGATTCTTTTTGTGTGGCGACTAAGGTAGGGAATGCGGATCCACTCTGTGGATTACGCATCTCTTACATAGAGCTCGAGTTTGTTAATTTGACTGGCGGATAATGCAGTGCTCATTCAACGGCATTAAAGAGTGAGCAACCTCGCTTTTTGCTTCTCCTGTCGATCTCTACAATCAAAATTCTTTCTCCGAAGGAGTCGGAGTAATAAGTGTTTATAAAGTTGTTTTGATTCATGCGTCTATCACATTATAGCGTCCTTTTATTTATTTCTGTTTACTGAAAGGTTTGATCCCCCTAAGTCTCTTAGTCACTTCTTTTATAGTCGACGTGTGTGCTGAAAGATCTGCCCTATGAGAAAAAAGAAACTTGCGTTTCGTTTTTATTTGGAAATCCGGTCTCTTTTTCCACACGTCAAGTTACAGTGTTGAGTTACTTTCACTAAGTCCTTCCTGCGCTACATCCACACATCTCTGCCTGCCTGCATAAGGTGGTACAGGCACAGCCTCTCAGTGCCTTTTGAGTATACACGCAGAGAAGATGCACTCGTGTGTGCCTCGGTATTTATCAAATGTACATAACTTTTCCCATTGTTTCGTAAAAAGTAGGAGGAGGAGAAGAAGAAGAAGCAAACCTTCTTTGAATGGTAAGTTGCACGAAAATCTTTTCAAGTGTTACTTGGATAAATCATCAACATCAATCGTTTGCTATTTTCTGTACGTTTCCCCTCCCAAAATAAAATGATATCGATCAAATATGTGTGCTCATTCCTTGATTCTTTTCATGTCTCTGTATCACTCGTAGACAGGTGCAAAAGTTTGCTTGCGCATTGTTGAGAGTAGAAAAGGTCAAGTAAATGTTTGTTTCGTAGAAATAATGAGGTACACAAACATATGCAAATAAATGAGTCTCGTTTAAAATTTTCCGATACTTTGAGCAATTTCGGAAGTAAAGTGTACTTATTTTGAAAATGTTTCCTCATCTGTTAGCTGGAACATTGCGTTCACAATTGAAAGAAAATCGGGACTATGCAAACAAAACTGAAGTACAAATTCTGAGAATATACATCGAAAAAGAAACTGCGACTGTGATGAGACCTTCAGTAACCCTCCAACCAACTGCTCACGTTAAAAAGGAAACGTACCTTCCCAATCGAATTCGTTTAAGCAAACATTCAAAAATCACTTCTGAGTTCATTCATCCAGTAACAATACCAAAGCTACTCGCGTCATCACAAAATTGTAAAATTGTCGATTTAAAAAAAATCTGAGCACTAAACCAAAACTTGACAAGAAACCTGTTCTTGCCCTTTAAAAGAACAGCACGGGCTTTGAAAATTGCTTTTATAGTATTTTACAAAGTTCACGAATTGTGACTGTGAAAAATAAACAGATGCATTCAGATTTGCAGAGAAAAGGAAGAATCTTAGTTAGAACAAATGTTTTCTGCGTCAATTCGGTAGTTACATGACAAGAGCGGAAGACTATAAGACAGCATTACGTTTGTGTAATCTTTCCATAACTCTGCGTCATAACGTAGTATTATTTAACCATTATAGGCGCGTCCCTGTCGGACTGACCAGACCATGCAGTTGCAGCTTTACTTTGCTAGTATCAATGGAGGCCCATCAATTTCAGCATTGCAATGCAAGACATCAAAAATAATGGCAAAATCGCAACACTTCACATCATTTTAAGATTAGCAATGAAACTGTGGGGGTAAAGTGAGCCAAAATTTGGACCACCCACGTTCCCGACTTTTATAACGCCACTATAAAAACATTTGAGCAGATGTATTACTGCAGAACAAATAAATCCATCTTCTTTTACTTCTTTTCTACTTTCGAAATTTGGAAGCACATGGTCTATGGTCTGACCGGTGGAAGTAAAAGAGAAAACAACGAAGTTATGGGATCCGTAATAAAAATCTCATTCTTCAGTATATCATTACCCTGAACTTCCAAACGGAATGAAAGGCAATGGGTGAAAAACAATAAGAAAAAAGAAGTTGGACAGGAGCTGGAGAGTGTAATAGTAGAAAATATTTTGTGACTCTCACACAATTCTATAGCCACTTATGAAAACCTCTAGGGTTTTTGCTGCAGGACGAAATATTTACTTAGCAAATCCTCTACTGCCATCTCGTCTGTAGACATAGGTGGTTTGTATAAGTAAGAGTCGCATTATATGTCGCTGTAATATAGCCCACCCATGTTCTCCCACTAAATCTCTCCATTCCCTCATAAATAGATACATACATTAGCCAATTGAAGGTTAGAGAACTGACTGAACTGTTTTCACAAGTCCGCATAGCTCACGCTCCTATTTTTCTATGCGTGCCGTGCTTGTGCTTATCTCCTTTTTTCTATTTCACTTTATATATTTTGCATTGTGCATGTGCTAGCAGGAGAGGAGAGACGAGACATGCGGCACGGCGAAAACCTGGTCAAATCCGAGCAGAAGAAGAGCACGAGAGCAGTTTGGCAGTCGCGGTGGTGGTTTCATACTACAGTACTGGAGAGCTCACATCTAAGAATACTCATGGTGAACATATGTTTACACAGCGGAAATGAGTAATGTTTCTAGATTCCATTGAGACACCAAAAAGTTACCACTGCTATTTACTATTGTTTAGTGAGTCCAGTTGACCTAAACCAACGTGTTCCACCTCTCTGCATATGCAGTCCTCTAGTTTTGAAGGAAGAGAAAAGACGAATGTTCACTCCGTGCTTCTCCAATTCGCATAAATTCTCTTTATATTACAGGGGACGAAAATATAATCTGTACAGAATAATGGAACGAGGGACCAAAAGAAAGAAACGGAGCCAAGGAAAAGATATACAATGAAAAGTAAATAGCAAAAATGAATAATAAATATTTTGATTCGAATAATAGCTGCTGAAGAAGCAGCACAGAGATCGGCGAGAGAAAATGATGGATTTTATTTTCTCTTACATTGCACATTATTCTCGTCTAATCTTCGTGGAATTATTGATATGCGGTTCCAACATTTGCATTATCTTGAACGAAATAAAGAAACGAGTAGCTGGAACTGAAAAGAAATATCACGTAAGAAACACGAAGAGAATTCACTCTTGCCTTGTTTTTCTTTAGATTATGCCAATTCTGAGTGCACGTTTGTTCTGTAATACAGAGCTATGATATTGTTGAATGTGCTGGAGACTTTAGCCTCCATGTACAACTACAACCTGGAGACCAAAAGGTACACTGATAAAGGATTATTGAAAAACCAATTCTTTTGACTTTAAAACATCTAGAGTCGTGCACACACGTTGAATAGAATGCATACCAGCACTGTGGTTGGTGACTGGCTAATAAATATGAGTTGAGATTTCCGGCCAGCTAATAAGATTTTTATTGTCCCCAGAAAAGGACTCGAACACACATTATTATGAGAGTAAAAACACTCCAATGAAAGAGTAAAGATGAAATAGAATGATCAATTCACATGTCTCGAGTGTACATCTTCGATTCCTTTGTCTGACGAAGAAAGAACGCCTCGAAAGTCCTTTTGCTTTCTTCTCTCTCCGCTTTGAGGCACAATATATAACGTCAATCTCAACATTTTTCATATGCATCGGACCCAACAGCTATACTAAAGCCACTCATATCGATCTCTGTAGTGTACAAAATCATTCCCTTGTTCAGGTTTTCTAAAGTCTAACTCGTGACATGTAAGCAACTGACTCGCCGAGACCACAAGAACAATTTTATGCTTAGATGCGAGCGAAGAACCTGATGCCTTCCAACCCATGTACCCCTCTTCCTGTTCATTCCATGAACTTTTTTCTCGTTAGCCGTTTTTTATTAAAAAAATATTCTGATAAGTTCAATAAATCGAGCCAACTTTTCTCGGTAAAATCTACAATTACATATTACATTTATTCTATATATGCTCCAGAGAATATCGTTTTAACGCCCTGGGTATCTCATATCAGATTATGAGTTTAAGTACTCAGGATGTGTTGCCAAAACACATGCACACTTACTTGTGCCATTTGACATTGCGGAGTATGTTGGCTTTTATATTATTTAACCTTGGTACCCACAAGTTAGCTGGAAACCATCACCACCCATTATAAAATCATCCCTAGCTCAATAACAACTCCTAATTTATTTTTCATTTCCACTTTCGCCAGTCATTGGCTGAAATTTACAACTAGACAAATTAAGGTCAAAATCTGTCAATCCAGCAGCTTAGCATGCTTTTGAGGACAAACATTCACTTTCCTACTCTCATGACCAATTAAATTTGTCTCATCGTTTTCTCTCTATCTGTATCTCTATATCTCTCTTTGCCGACACAGTTTCGCTCAACTTTACTTTCTTTTCTCAAAACGGAAGATGCACTTCTGTGTCACTCTAGAAACGAGTTACTTCTGCTGCGTCCATCCTGTCAGAAAGGAGATTGTTCGCAGAGCAGAATGTCATTTTGAAAGCAAATACCAATAAAATAATTGTCTCACTCCCCTCTCTTCAGACGAATACGTGGAAGTTGCCTGTTTCCAGCATACCACAAAATTTATCCGATGTTGTTGAGCTTAGCAGTTCTTTGTAGTCCGATTGTAGGCTAATGGTTTGGGTTACTAATCTCTCTCCAAAGGACATTTTGCTGGTTGAAATCGTTTGTTAAAGCAGAATTCTGAGGTGCATAGGTGTGCAAGTGAATGAAGAAAGTAAATACATCCAAGTATTCTTGATAATGTTCAATGACAATGTTCTGAAAAACTCTCAGTTTCACGTTAGGTTTCCACACTCGACAGAGTTGACTGGGGAGACTGAAGAAGATGTGGTAGTTGCAACGAATTTTTACCACTATAAAGGATTGGGGAAACCGCAACATGAATTTTGGAAGTAACAGAGAATGAAAGGTCGTAAACGAATCTTTATACATTTTTCAGTTACAACAAAGGGAAAGTCATCTTTTCCTTGTATTTTTAACCTATCACACCTTCTCAGCACGTACAAAGTAATTCTTATTACCACTTTCTCGATTCCATAACGTTGGACGTGTGCACATTGAACAGCTTATCGTGCTGTTCTTCTTTTCGCTTTCTGGGTATCTTTTCCCTCCTCTTTTTTCTTCGCTGTCACTAGTGAAATCAGGTAAAATGAGTATGGGTGAAGAGATGGAAGCTAGGAAGCACTTGATGTGCATCCGAGAGAAAAGCTGACAGGCCTGGTTATGTGCACATCGCTTCTGTTAGCTGAATGAAGGCTTTAAGATTGTTGCTAAACACATAATAATATATATTGGTCTTGATGGTGGCTTGGTGTGAAGTGAAACTTCAACTGAAGATTGCACAGACTTTTTTCCCTTCTTTTCTGTTAGACACCCTTTTTATATTCGGCTAAGAGGGAGGACAAGAGTGAGGTTGATATGTATCAGCAGATCAAGCATATTATACCAGGACTGATCCGACTGACTTGTAATTTTGCAGTTGAAATGCATAACTTTGCCTGTGCGGCGCACTAAAGTGTCCCTTTTCATCATCCTCATCATCATAAAAGTTGTCACAAAATGTAACGTGATGTTCACGTAAATGGCGGAACAACGTCTTTCTATCTGCAGACTTCATTTCTATTACGACGAGAGCGACTTCTCACTCACTCGATCCTGCGGATGCCTCAGCACATTTACTGCTGTCTTCCATGTTCGAGGATGTTGTCTGCTGTGATCATAGTTGACTGTAGTTAAATATTTTCTGGTCACCTAATGCACTTTTTCGTAGGTATAACTTCGAGCGAGCAACATAAGCATTTTTATGGATTTCATAAAAACTTCTTTCTCTTAGCTTTTTCTAATTAATGTAGTTTTTCACAAAAGTATTTTATGGTCCTTGCCTAAAGGATGGTAGAAGTTGGTTCGATTTAAACCTGGTCACGAACTTTTAACGTTCATAAAAATAGAAGAGGGAAGAAAGACGGAGAACTGACTTTGTACATTATCTTGTAATGAACGCTGAATAGAGCTCATTTGATCACTAATTGAATCTCTCTATCATATCAGAATGAGGATGAAAGCTTGTACTATTCTTTAATTACACCGTATTGAAATACATCGTTTTCCACTCTTTCCTTCAACTCAATGAATTACTCTGGGCAATTGGGAATCAAGTGAGGCTTCAAATTTTGGAAATAGAAATTAGTTTTTTTTTTGAAAATTGAATCACTCGTCGCTCGAGTGAGATTCGTTCTCAGTAGAACGATGTGTGAATACATTTAAAATAATCATTAATACTTCATTACGAAGACGTTGGAAAATGAATAAAACTCTTCTTAAGAAGTAGAGTTGAACCCTTTGAAAATTAAATAAATGCAAATAAAAGTTTCGCCTAGATGTATTTACTTTATCACAATGAGTGAAGCAAGCAATGAAATAAATTTTTATCTTTTATCTTCATCTCTTTAGGCTAGAAAATGAACTAAAAATGTATTTGGAGATATTATAATGTGACCACGTGTTTCGCATAAGAAACAGTAAATGATTTGGTGTACACACTGGGCAATTCAA
>VYYJ01000073.1:0-122273 GCA_021029165.1 Cyphoderus albinus | reverse complement strand
CGTAGGGCTGTTTTTTCGAGGGTTGTTTATTCGGGGGCTGTTTTTTCGAGTGGCTGTTATATCGGGGCTGTTTTTTCGGGGGCTGTTTTTTTGGGGCTGTTTTTTCGTAGAACCGATTGGTCCATATGGTGAAATGCACTTATACATATTTCTTTCAGGAACATAATAGCGACAACATGGTACGATGATAATCATGAAGGAATGTTATTGGCTATAAAAATGCAATCTCGATTTGAGACCAATGTCAAAAAATTCACGTTATTGGCTCAACAATGTTGATATATTATTGTGAAATAAGACGGTTTTCCCCTGGAAACTGAAAATGTCAGTCATTTGTAGCAATTCAAAATGCTCACTGCATGATTTCCGCATTTTCATCCGAAGTTAAGAATCAAGAATTGAACATTTTTCTTCTGAAAGATGAAAAGATTCCACTCTTTTCTCATGATTTATGTCCGACGTGTGGAAAGTTGGAGGCCTCTGCCTGTCAACAGGAAGAGGCTTTTCTGTCACATCACAAGAGATCGCCAGAGGATTTTGAAACATGAAAATGGTCGCACCATCGCATTTCTAGCTGAAGAAAATAAAAGGCGGAAGGAATGTGGAAGGAAGAACGAATGAGAGAGGAGGAGAAAGAGGAAAATGCAATTTCATGCAAATCAAAGTGTAAAAAACAATGTCTTGGTGGATGTCGTCTGATACAAAAGTTAAAGAATTGGAACATCGGAAGTCTGACTGCACCATGCATATCATTATGCACAGATGAAACTGAGAAGTATATCCCAAAGAAATTATGTAGATCCTTCTCTAATAACATTGAATGACCAGATAAATCGTCAATTTTGACTGCACAAGGAGAAGGAACAATGAAAGGAGGAAGGGGTGAATCGAAATGAAACGACAGCAGGAAGACATTTTCATACTACGGAAGACTCGTCCAGAGCGAGCTAGCAACAACTTTGTATAGACGTCTGCCAAAACGAGAACATTCTTTTATACAACAATGTCATTGCATTTCCCGATTTATAAGCAGATTGAATGCAATACGACGCTAAGTAAAAAATGCTGAATGCCAAAAGAGAAAGAGCTCAGCGAAGGTCTTATGTTTTTGTGAAACATTACAGAAATCATACGGGAAGCTTTAAGATAGTGTCCCCAGCACAGAGATGAGGAAGTAAGAAACAGACATTCGAGATTCGAAGTATCCAAAGGATATTTTGTGGACACTTAAGCCGGTAATGGTACAGTTGATGGTTTGTGACCCTCTCTTTGCTTCCCTCTCCAGCTGACTGTCCTGTTGGACACAAGTCAGGGAAATGATATGTATCTGTTCTTGTAAGTCAAACTGACCTTTTCTTACTGCTAAAATGGGAAGCTATAACAATGATAATTGTGATTCAAAAGGGTAGACCTACACAGTTGCTACGCCTGTATGTATGCAATGCAGTTTTTGTCGTCTCAACTGAGAATAAAATCGGAGAAAAGATGCCATCAGAAAATACTTTTGATTTATTTCTCCCATTTTCATATAAAAATCGTATTATTGGAAATAACATTAAAAATGGGCATTTTCATGTGATGCAGTAGAGGAAGGAGTTGTATGTGTTGACCTCTATTACGAAAGGATAAAAACTAAGCATGTTCTCTCCGTCATCATCATTATCATGGTGAGTTCACGAAAGAATACCAAAAAACTATGAAAACTCCACAAATCATTCAGGACGAGACAGGACAGGTCGTGGTGGTGACGGTGGGACACTCTTCTAGTTGAAGTGGTAGAGCTACGCGTATGTTGCTTGCTGCTGCAGTGGGCATGAGTACATCTGTGTTTGTACTTAAATAACATTTAGTAGGATTTTTGTTCAATAAGATTTTTTGTCAAGATTTTAACTATTCTTTCCCAAACTCTCCTAAGTATTTTTATCCATGGAGATTGAAGAAGAAAGAAGAATGGGAATAATAACTAGAAAAAAGTTTTCTTCTCTCTTTTTCTTAATATCACATTTCCTCTGTTGGACAGGGTATAAAATTATCAGCGGGGGTGTGCTTGTGTGCTCAAACTACGTGTCGAGTCAAATGAAGGAGTAACGTGTTCAAAACTTTTTTATATAAAATGTACATCCAATACCTGCAATAAAACTGGCTCTTCTCTATCTATGAAAGTGGACCACGACTCAACGAAAATAAATAATATCAATGCTTCATCGCTTATTACCATGAACGATATAAATTCTATTGCATGATCACCATTATTAAATTAGATTTTATTCATACACAATTGCAGGAAAACTTACTCTCAGTGAAAATATCCTTTCCGTATTTGAATTCATGGTTCTTGATATCTTCAAACCTTTTCATCGTTTTGGGGTGGATACATTCTACATACGGGTTTGCTATTTTGGTGTAACGTTACTCTTGAATCAAAATCAAATGCAGAGTCAAATCTAACTTAAAAATGCCGGTATCGATGCGTAGTAAAGTTCATATTACTTTTCGCCTTCGAAATGAGCCAGAGATGACTTTAAATGGCATTTTTCTTTTCTGTAACTTTTGATGAAGGTGGAATGTACGCATCCAATAATGACTGTGTTCTATGTTTAGTGTCAGTGTAATAAAGAAATGGAGACGGAGAGGATGAAGTGATATGCTCGTTAGCGTACTAAAAGTTGGCGATGAGGTTGATGATGATGGCAATATAATAAATATAATGTGTTATGGCTGGACCATTTCAACAACTCAACTTGGTAACCTGTGGAGAATAAAATACTTGAATTTCCTTTAAGGAAACCAAATAAGTGTAAAAGAGAAAGAGGAACGGAGAAAGGACAGAAGAATGGGAATGTCTCGCATTCCTGATGGAGATATAAAAAATGCCAACACGGTGCAATTCAACTAAAGAACTTAGATTTCTAATATATTTGCCATTATGGCCAAATAAATCTATGAAGGACTCACTCCAAACAACCATCTCAGGGGATCCAGAAAATAAAGTATCAGTTTACAGAGGAAGAAAAAACCTGCTTCCAAAACAAAAATTGAAAAAGGATTAAGGAGAATTTTAAATATCTCAACTCGTTTTTTTATGTCTCAAGGTAGTTTTTACTCCCTTTTTTACCCCGTTTGCAGAATACAAAAAATCTCATGCAAAGTTAAAAATCAGTGGTGTATGTGGTTGCAAGGATTTTTCTCTAGTTGTCTGCAACAAAAAATAGGAATTGAAGCTTCTCAATATTAGATGATTTTCATGTCATAATAACGTGTGTGTAGTGAAGATGATGGTGTGCGTTCATTACATAACTACTTCGGTTATTACTACTGGCTTCTGATGATAATGAGAATGTTTCCCTTTAGCCATCCGCTCGAAATAGGTATTACATTCTGCGGGACAGTATAACTATCATCACAATTTTTTGTCAGATCCTTCTACTGTGAGAAAAGAGTTACGACGACAACGATCACTCACCGCTCAAAAAACTATTAGTCCATAACGTATCGTATCATTTGAGAGCAGAGAAGAGACTCTTAGAGTATGATAGTCAGTCATCATTAAACATAATCCAAAAAAAATTCTCGCAGTCTCTTCAACAATGCAATGAGTATTTCGACTACTTCATCATTCGTAATAATCATCAACTTTGATTACAGTCG
Source organism: Cyphoderus albinus (assembly GCA_021029165.1). Taxonomy (NCBI): domain Eukaryota; kingdom Metazoa; phylum Arthropoda; class Collembola; order Entomobryomorpha; family Paronellidae; genus Cyphoderus; species Cyphoderus albinus. Next base: position 118,625 of record VYYJ01000073.1, on the reverse strand, counting down.
AACAAGTCGTCATCAAAGTCATCTTTTACGGAGCACACAAAATCCTTTTTCCTAGTCAAGTACAGTAGTCAGTCAGACACCCGTCAAAAAGTGATCGCATAGCAGTCTCTTCACATAAGACACATTTTGGTAAAATGTAGGTTTTTATATATACAATTTGGAACTGTGGCAGACCCGAATTTGAAAGTGAACGGAATGCATATATCCTATTAAAAAGGAAGTCAGCAGTGAGGATGGAAATGTAATAGTTGGTGATACATTTTCGTCCGACAGTGTGGCTGACTGGGAATCAGAGACACGTTTTTTTCTCGATTTTGTAACATAATGTATAAAGTTACTTGCATCCTCATCGTTTGAACAAAGATTTCGTCTATCTCTATGTCGGCTTTTTGAAAAGGGCAAAGAGAGATGCCAAACTACATGATTGCCACACATATCCAATTATGAGCAATTAGATGTTTCCCCTTTTACTGCTTCTTAGTTTCAACTTGCTTTGGTGTAATGAGAGCAATAAACATAATAGATTTTCAGAAACATAGTTGATCCCTGTTATAGCCATCTGTTGATACATTGCAATATTGCGAATCATCGTTTTGCCATTTCTCATTAAAAAGTGTAATAAACATTTATTAATTGGTTTGTCTGGTCTCTTTCAATAAGCGCCAAGCAAAATTGATTGATAAATAAATTTGTATTGTAAAATGGCAAATTAACATAAAATGTTTATATTTAAGAGCCCAGAGCTTTTTATATACGTACTAGGTCACAAGGAGCTACTGAAATACGAGCCGAATTTCATTAATTAGTATTATTGCTTCTATGCTGCATTGTTAGTTGCAATGGGAGCAGTAATAAACAATTTTCAAAACCATCCTTCAGTCGTTTTCTCTACTTTCCTTTATCTCATTAAAAGTCTTAACTTTTCACTTACTAAAGTACCAAACAATGAATTCAAGAGTGTGGTTTTGTGTTTAATATGATGATTACCATCAATTGTATTTCGCTCAGTGAGTCGTCTATTGGGAATAATGGAAATCATTTATTTTGTTGCTATACTGTTGAAACTGTTCAATTCAATCCGACGGGTTTGAATAAAAAAAACTATACAAAACCTCGGCACAGACAGAGGCAGGAGTAGGAGTAAAGAAGCGACTCGACAGTCGGTGGCATTTGGTGGGATCACGTCGCTAAGAAAAAAGTTTTCAAAGATGTTTTTAATTATTTACGGACTAGCTTGGGCACATTGGACTAAGTTTTACAGATACATTAGAAATGTCATAATAATAATGACAATCACAAATATTATACATCTAATAATAGTGAAGATGGGATAATAATACGTAAGCAACGCAACGCTACCGCACTTCTTTTAATTCAATCCTGCAAGCACGTACGATCATGTTTCTTTCCCTCAAAAATCTGAAAGGAATTCTTTGATATTTCTCCTCAGTGAACTGTTTACTCTACTTTGGACTTTGTCACCAGCATCTTAATTATTGGTTCCGTTCATCTCAAAAAAGACACTTGTGTACATCAAAAATGGCATGCCATGAAAAGATTGAAATGAGCAGCATGATTTTGATACTTGATACAATACAAGAGATAAATATTTCAACCCTCTTTCAAGTTGTAAAATTCCACTTGTCGTTACAGAAAAAAAAATCTGGATAAAAGAAGAACTAACGACATTTAATAATTATATCGTTGCCTTTATGCCCTCTTGTCGCCCTGTGCGGGGTTGATTACTTTTGATGACTTGCTTCCGATCGTCGTGTTTTACTATGCAATCCATGTTTTACATGGAATCACACAATCAGCAAAAAAATCTCATTCACTTTGTACTTGTTTTTAGTAGTCACGTTGCGACGGCAGTCTGATACTCCCACCATCACCATAAAGAGCCACCACTTTTTTAAATAAAAAAATCGTTGAAAAAAGAACCCTTTTCTCGGAGTTTTTTCTTTGATTACATTCGATTCACTCTCTCAAGTTGGTGGGTTGGGATGCATGAGTGGAGAGATGATGATAGCACGGGAAAGCCCTTGATGAACGGATGATGATGAGAACGACGATATGAATTGTCGTCGTCAGAGAAAAGAGAAAAAGGGAAAAAAATCCGCTCTCCAATGCAAGATGCGAGCTATCTGTCTTTAATAATAATATCGCCAGACCAATAATTCTACTTGCTGATGGGTTGTGTTGTAAAGGGAGAAACACTCCAGATCAGGGATTCCGACAACGAAATCTTTGGGAGTGATTTTTGTCGGGGAGCAGTCATTAGTGCTCATTACTTGAATATCACGTTTAAATAAAAACATTTGTGCTCATTGAAATGATGACTATTGAGATAAATATGTCGAGCCATAAATTTTTTCCCTTTCTACATTTCCTTGCTCCTGTAACCTCCTCCTTTGGAGATTGAGGGAGAGTGAAGAGCTCACCGAAAGAAAGGGAGTGATGGGATGTGTGGCACAGAGGAAGTTTTCTGCGAGATGCTGGTGCAAGAATTACTGCGATATGGGAGAATGGGTGAATGACGACCATGACGATGCTCATTTTGTTACCCACCTACCTCAACAAAATAGTTTGATTGTAATCAGAAAGGAAGAAACGTTGAACTTACTGAATCGACGTTTAGCGATTTTAGTGAGCGTTGAAATTTTTAAAGCATCATTTCTGATCAATTCAAAATTGTAAAAAATTGTAAAAAATTGTAAAATGAAATGAAATGAAATGAAATAAAAAATAAAATAAAATAAAATAAAATAAAATATACCCTACAGAAATATGTAGGTGCCTTTATATTTTGCAAGTTGCAATGTCGGATTGCAATGATAGTGTTCATATACATTTGTAGAATGAAACGAGCTACAGAGAATTCAGATTAAACCGATGTGGTGTTTAGGAGATAATTTAATAAACTCATGGCGAGTACTCCCGTGAGGAATGAGTCAATGAAATGAGAACTGTTCTTGTCAAACTGTTGATGGATCACTTCATTCCTGTCTTTTCTCTCAGACAGTTCATTTCTGTTCTATCCTACATCTGCACTTTTTGCTTGTACTGAAACAATCATCAGTAGCAGCGGGCTGATTATTAGAATGTTGCGTGTCGACGAAAAAAGCCCTTTCAAATAAGATTGAGCAACATGCAATTTATTAGATTTCACCTTTGGTTTGTCAACGTCAACCGATAATCAATATTGGGAAAGCGGGGGATAATGAAGGCAGCGTGGGACTTGTTGTTTTACACAGTGACAGTAATATCAAATGCGTCTGTAAATGAGTTATTAAAGACTTAACTTTGTAAGGCAAGCATTTAAATTATAATTTACACTCCAGTAGCAATTGTATTGCTGCAACAGAAAAATTCTAAACAGAATTTGATATTTGTTAATGTGAAATACTTTTCCTTGAGCCAATAATTTAATAAATGAAACTCACTTGAGAACAGATTGCTCTCCTGTACTGTTTACATTTGCCGACAATCGAATTCTCATGCGTTCATTAGTCGAAGAATCTAGTTTGATGGATTGTAAGAAAAGATGAAATCATTCTCCTGAGCAGCTTGATGCCCCTCTGTTTGCTTTGAACAGCATTGTTCCAGTGTCCGCCAATTAATCACATCTTCTCTCTTTTCCATGTTGTGTGTGTGATTGTGTACACATATAACTCCATTAATGTGTACATTGTTAGATAGTGGAGCATTGACTGACTCACTCACTTCTGTCTGACGGATGACTCTAATGCCTGTACATATTACCTCTTTGGAATTTCTTTGAAGGTTTATTTCTTCCTACATGATCGATTGCCCCAGTGTCGGTCTTTATTGCTCTTCTTATTCTTTCCTTCAGCTCTCTTTTATTTTTATTTTTATTTTTTTTATCGTATTTTTGGTCGCTGAAATGTTCTAGCTGAAGAATGAATTTTTACTTTGAACAAACGCTTCTTTCTTCTTGTTATGGCTCAAAGGTATGCTGCTCAGCTTTGCAAAACAATTATGAAGATTTGCGAAAATAGCACAGAAATACCAATTGTAGTTTTGTAATGTTTCATTTAAGCGGAACTGCTGTAAATTGTCGCATTTTTTGGGTCAATTTTCCATTAGTTGACTGGTGAACAATAATTAAAAATTTAGTTTTCTTCCATTTTAGTTTCTTGGGCAGGGATCGGTATTCAACACTAATTTCAAAACAATTATAATCGGTCAAGTAGTTTATATAAGAACAGTTGGCTGGGGCCGGGCAGCGTAAGTGCAGAATCACAGGATGTACAGCGCATATTGCGCAATATAAATATATGTAATAACAAATTATCGAATTACCTTATTTGTATACTCTCATAAATTAAGCGTTAGAAGTAACTTTGTATATTAACCGGGAGAAGAGTAATTGCAAAAGTTTAATTTTTAGACCTATTAAGGCTAAGCAAATATTATCTCAAGCTGAAATGAAGCATTTTTGCAGTTGTTAGATTAAAGGAGCGATGAAGGGAAAACGTAAATGTATTTCAAGGTCTCATTGAGAAATACTTCTGGGACTGAATAGAAATAAATTTTGAGAGCGAAGAGCAGAGAGAGATTTTTGAGTAATAATGTTTGCTTCCTCTGTTTTTGTCTTGCTTACCGTTCCAGAGGAAGAGCTATGCTTAAATACTTCTCTGTGCTCACAGACCGTCTGTGTGGAGTACGGTGCTGTCGCCACCACCCATCCATTTCTAAGGATTTTAATAGCTTTGAAAAGACTCGGAAATTACAAGGTTCCTAGTAATAAAGTCAAGTAATAAATATTTATTGGAGAGACAATTAACGAAACTCTTCATTCAGCCCCAATCTTGATTTCCCTAAAGTACACTTCTTTTTTCCTCCTTCTTCTCTGCCTCTCTTTCTTCCACGCTCTTTACCACAGCACGTTTTATTCTATACCAATGTACACAATATTATATTAGCTTTTCCGCCTCTCAAGACAGAACTGCGGCTTACAATAATAGAAAGATACTTTTTGACTTCAACTTAATACCAGAATCGCCAGCACACCGCACCGCGACTTCCCATTATGCAATGCATTATTATTATGCAAGTAGTGTCCCAAAAGAAGAGATGCAAAGAAACCAGGGCGGTGAACGTACAACGGTAGGTGGGAGTTTGTGATCCAAATGGGTTGAAGACGAAGTGAAATAAAAACGAAGTAAAAAGAAAAAGTAAATTTCAGGTCTTGTCTTATACACCTGTAACTACTCTTCAAAGTCGTCGACAACATATTCACAATCATCGTCTTCATTGACGTTCCTTCGTTATGCACATTTTTATGTGTTGATATCCCCAAAAAAAGAAGCAAACGCAGACAAAGGAAAATGCAGACGGTATTGGTGGTTGATGGTGTTATGATGATTCAGGAAAGAAAATTAGCCCCGACAAGGACATTTAAAGACGGATGTGTTTCGTTAATGTATCATAAAATGATTAGTAATGTGCTTAACAGAAAACAGGCGGATCGAGGATTCTCAAGAAACCGCCAGATCTTGGTCATTGCAAGTTACGTTGTCTGACTGATACAATGACCACACTGATGAGAAAGTGAAATGTAGCCAAAAGATGACTGCGTCTCTTGTTTGGGCGCAAATCAAAGGCCTAGATTTATATTTCTACAGATACGTAGATGATGGTACAATGATGAGGATGATGCAAACCCTCATTGAAAGTGTCAAGGGAACTTGGTATCCGCTCATGGAGAAAAAAGCAGTCTTGGCACATTCAGCTCCTTTTTGTACAGAATCCACGAATTAGTTCAAACAACGTCATCGTTATCTGAGAAAAGCTTATGCTATTTTTACAGGCACTCATTATCATTAGCAGGCCTTTTAAGGAGGAGAAAGAGGGAGAAGATAAAAAAAGTTTTGCTCGATGCTTGAGTCTGACGATAGTTCTCCTTTGCCAATGAACATAACAAGCCAATCAAGCAAATTGCTTTGCATACATATAACAGATAAGTATACGTAATGCGGAAAGCTACATCCCACGATGAGCACCAGAGAAATATAAAAAAGATAAAAATGGATTACACAATATTACAAATTGATACAAACTCGTGTGTAATATAAAAATTCTACTTTGCTGAGAGGTCTTCACTCCTCCATTTATGTATGCTTAGTCTCTCGAAGATGACACAAAAGTGTTGATTCACGGGCTTCGGTATTCAATGAGCAGCTCAAGTTGAAGCTGTAGTAGGTAATTTTTTGGCAAAGGAGTTTTAGGGAGAAAAAAATTAAGAAATGAGATATGGAGGTTACACTTGGCTTCCAACAACAACCAGTTTTAAATTTTGGCTGCAAAGGAAGGCGCAGATGAGGAAAAAGCATCTCGGAATAATATCGGTGTTCGTATGGTAGTTTGCTTTATTTAAGTCGTAAAAAAGGGGATAATGAAAGAAAATGCAAGAAGACATCATCAATAAAAAATGACTTGAAGATAATAATGATAATGAATGGGATCTCGTAGCGTAGGAGCCTGTAGAAGAAACGAGATGATGTTTACCCTTCTTAATAATAGTAGTAATAGTAATAATATAATTCAATCCCCCTTTTTATCCCATTCCTAAGCTACTACTGCATTATCACCAAAAACTAATTATCTACCAATCCATATGTCCACTCGGTTCATAAACTTCCCTTCTCTCTCATCTCCTCATCTCCTTTTCTCAATAAAATCCTTAATGTCCTCTTTTCTGTCTCACCATATCGCTTACAATTCCTCATTGTTTAATAAGATTCCTATCCATCCCTCTAATTACTTTTGTATAATGATATTAATATAGACAGAGAGTAAAGGATTGTTAGTTCGCGGAGCAGAGAGAAACGCCTGTATTCATGCACGCATATATTCGATGATGCGACGACGACGATGAGCATGATGACGAAGAAATTTTTCTCTTCTTTTCTTAAAGGGTAAAAAAGAATTCAAGATTATTCTGTGCACTCATTAATAGACTCTTTATCTCGTTTCTCTGTTCCACTGTTCTGTTTCTTTTTTCTGTCCCAAGTCAGTACCCACACACATCCAGAAGCGTTTTCCTCCGTAATATATGTATTCATTCTTGTGACGTTGTTTGGGGGTGATGGCGTTATTTATTTAAGAAAAAGGGACCGGGTAAACTAAAAGTTACAAGCTAGTGATTTACTTACTTACTTCACTACTGCTGCACTAAGGCCGCGAGAGAAAGAAAAGATATTTACCAAGAGGGAAAATATTGTCGCTGATATTGTTGTAGATGCATTCGATGTGTCTCTGGCTGAGCATCTATTTAGAAAGGAGTTCATCTGTCTCCTCTCTCTCTCTTTCTTTCTGCTCTTTTGTTTTTTGGTTCCCCATTTTGTTTCCAAATTGGGTGGTAGTGGTAGCACTAGTCCTTTTATTGTCATTACAACATTCTTCCTTTCCTCGTTTCCTTCTTATTTACAGCTGTAATAAATACGGAGTCCCTGTAAAAATTCTTTAATTGTGACTTCTATAGACGGAGAAGAGGAGCAGCCTTTAAAGTGATACACACGGGAGAAGGCCGAATTACTCATTAAAATTGGACCGTTCTCAATAAATTATGTCGTTCATTCATTAATATCAGGAATTAAAATGAATGAGCGATGTAATGGGGAAAAATCGAAATCAAGAGAAAAGACAGGCTTTATTATATTATATTAGATCATAATGGCTGTTTCAACTTGAACCCTTTTCAACTTTTGAACGTGAATTGGTCAGTGGCAGCGGTAGTGATAAATTCTATGGAGAGCGTCAGTAAATTGAAGAAGCAGAAGCAGTTACGTCAACAGAATTACAAAATGATAGATATTAAGATAATGAAGGTCTGTTACGATGATGATCGGGTTGATTAAAAAATGATGGTGGAAACATCATAATTCTTGGTTTTATTTTCAGATTGAACCTCGAGACAGACCCCGTTCTCAATAGTCGTCAACAACAACAATTTACATCGTCCCCGTTCAACTCCCACCAACAGCACACACCACCCGCAGAATTTATGAGAAAAAACGGAGTTACTGCGCTCTGGTTCCGTCCTGCCTCTTGAAATGATTTTTTCTTCTGAGATTCTCGTTAGGAAATTGTCATCAATAACGACAGAAGAGAAAGAAGGAAAGTCTGGCAATAATAATAACGCAGCGTGGTGGCGCACAGGCACAATCAAAATTCTCTGACAAAATGTATGGACAAGGGAGACAGGCACACGTGTGTTATGTGTATATGCTGCTGCTCCGCTCTCCCTTAAGAAAACTTTGTATTTATATGGAGCGAGTTAAAGGACCTGCTTCGGCGAGTCGTCTTCGTTTCGCTGCTCTACTTGGATGAAACAACAGACAAAACAAACGAGGGCAGGCAGGCCAGCATTTATTTCTTTTGACGATGAGAGATGATCAGACTGATAGCCTTGCATACCAAGTAGCCGAGTTGAAAGTACGCTCGCTATAAACCAAAGAGAGACAAGACAAGGAAAGATCACCGACCCGCCAGACCACCACCATCATAATGAGAATTTTGTCCCGATGGAACGTGCTGGATACTTTAATAGCTCTCTATTTTTATCAACTTGCTCTTTTATTCCGTCTTGACTAGTGATGCTTTTCAGTAGTCGACGATGTACCGAATACAATTTTGGGACTTGAAAAGATGAAGACGTGACGTGACGTTTCGATAAATAACGCACCAGTCACAAAACACAGGTACTATATGCCGAGCTATGATTTCTTCGCGTTATGTATAAATAGCTGAATAAATTGCAATACTTAAAAGTGGCACACAGAGATGAATTTTCTGATTAATTCGAAAAGGCACAATATCTGCATATATTTAGGTTTGTGCACGTGATTTTTAAAAGCACATTTCAGCACAGGGACACAAATTGTGTATTCACATTTTATTCCGAGTTTATGCAACAGTCGCAACACAATATTCGAGGTAGGAAAAGGCATTTCTGTGCACTGGAAAAGTTTTTTTTTCTTCCACACTCCTCGTCGCTGTTCTTGAACAAATATTTGCTTTCCACTTTTACTTGTCTCTCTCTCTCGCTCTCATTCTCTACTCCTTTGAGGCATTTTTCAAGTACCATTTTTGTATTTAGTACATTTACAAGTGTTTATCTTTTTCTTGTTGGATGAAATAAAATGTTTTCTTGGAAACTTTCTTCACTTCATATTACCATTACTTACTTTCTCTCCTACTCAGATTACAGAATATGCATGCTATCTAAAGAATACTCTGAAAGCATGTATTGCGTCATTGGATTTTATACAGGTTGTTTGGAATGCTAAAAGATGGAAAGTTGATACTTTTCCTTGTACAGCCAGCAAAGTTAGTAATCTACACACAGATAGATTCTCCCAGATATAATGTACATACTTTGTAGGGATGAGAAGTAGTGATTTGCGAGACAGGAGTCATTTGAGAAAATTAAGGGGAAACAAGTTGATATAATGTAAACAAAAAAAGAAAGCCTGTCAAGTATAACACGATTTTTCGTCTTGTAAAATAAACACATACACACACACGCATTTATATTTCTTTACTCTTGCACTCATGATTTAAATTCATTAAACGCGATGAGATGAGTTTGTCTCCAGAAAGCAAAGAGTTAAAAGTAGATTTGCCCTTTTGGAAGTTTTTAGACACGAACCAAAATCAAGATCAGAGACATACACATTTATCTACTAAAATCAACCTGGTGGCTTGGAATACCAATAATGATTATTATAAAAATGTAGCAAAAATAAAAAATTATTAATGTTATGCACAACATGTACAAGAGCTATATTTATGCATTACATTTTGTACGCAGTACAGAGTGCAACACGTAAATCAAAGATTTCTCTTCTGCCGTCTGTGTGACCCACCGAAAACTAGAAAACTTCTTGTCTCTCCTACTTATGTATTCACGACAAGGGTAAAAGACGGGAGAGGAGAAAGGAAGAGAAAGGAAAAAGAAAAATATCATAGAAGCAATCCCACGGCCAAACTGATGAATCTTGTAAATCGGGCGGTGGAACAAGATATCCTCTGGTTCTAAGACACTGTCTACATTTTCCTTGTGCATAATGCTTAATAGTAAAGATGATTTCCTATCTCTTTTCGTTGTCCCTTTTTCTCAGTTTTAGTGCTTAGCTATACACCAAGAAATGTTTCTTCTAATCTTTTCTAGAGGGAAAGCAAAGAAAACAGGAAAGAGAAGAAGAAAAGACGAAGTGAAAGACGAAGAAGGTATTTTATTCAGATGGAGAGGGAAGCCGAGTAAACCAGCCCACGTTCATTCCAATGTAGAACAAAATGGCTAAACTTTTTAGCGCGCACACATAGCAAAAGAAACACATGCCCACCTTCACTACAAAATGCACAGCAAAAAGCTGTACAACTGATCATCATAATGAATGAATCTTACACAACAGACGAAGAAGCAGGAACGGTTATTTCGTTTCGAGTACAGACGAAATAAATGAAGGAATTGCTTGAGAAAGGGATTCACTTCAGCAATAATACATAGAACAAGTAACGACATTATGATTATAAGTATGCAGATATCGTTACTTGTCAGTCTTCTTTTTGCCTTCTCCATATATTATGCATACCTCATTGTAGAAAACGTGCAGTCGGTTTGCGTTCACAGATACATAATAATAGGAGAGCAATTGTAAGAGATACGCATCTCCTTTCTCTTCTCTGAATAAAGTTCCTTAGAAAAGACAAGCAAAGCGGGAGAGAGAGATGAGAGGAAGTGATGAATTTGGAGCAGACCGACTTGTCTTTTGATCTCTGCTAAGGAATCTTTTTAATGCTTATTTTTTACTTTCTACAACTCCTTGTCTACATTTTCCTATTTTGTTTTGTAGGGAAGTCATGTAAGTAAGTTGTAGTTCGTTTATAGCTTCTTTCTCTACCAGATAGAAACGCTGTACTGATAAGTGCGCAGTAGATCTACAATTAACAATGGAATTCTTTATTTTACTTGCGTTTCTAGCACATTTTTCCTATTTGGTTCAATATGGATTTAATGTTATTAGCGACGTCTTCTGCACACGCACACTGTAGATGCACATCTTTTTATTGCGCGTTAATTTTGCATTTTGTCTAACTTTCAATAAGTGGTCATGAGAAGCTTATCGAACGTAATAATCATGGTCCACACTTAATTTTAATTGTATATAAGAAGTGAGTTATATATCATGTGCCTAATTAAAAATGAAGACATTAAGTGTACAAACTGAGAGTATTTAGGATTTTTTTACAAAAAAAATATGTGTTCCTTTATTGTTAAATTGTTACGGAATGACATTGCGTTAGTTTTTACATTATCTCAGTTAAGACTTATTTACTTTTTCACTTTTATCCTTTCCATTTTCCGCATCTATTTTCCAAGAAGGAAACCTAAGAAAGTAAAAATGTTGAATCTTCGGATCGTGATCTAAAGCAATGGAGTGACTTAAGAAGTATTTGTGTACTTTTAATATATTAAATACATAATATGGAGCCCGGCACGTACGATGTTTGTGCAACTGATACAAACGATTACTCAACTACCTAAATACACGCACATAACTTTCCTTTTGCTAGTCTTTTTTCTTCTCCTTGATCTCTTTCACTCTTTTCTCCCTCTGCCCGTCCACAGAGCGAAAATTCATTAAAATAAAAAGATATATCTTTTGATTACAATCCTTCTTTCCGTCCTTTTAATTCCTAATCCTTCTAACTTGCTCTCTTCCTGTTTTTCCTACCACGCCACAACTCTCCATCTTTACTCTATTTCATTATACATGTATCTACTTTCGCCTCATTCCTGAAGCCGAAGCTCAACTTGCCCTGCCCTTGCTCTGCTCCCATCCTTTTCTCTGACTGATGATCCTTCCTCCTTTCGTATTTCGTATACTTTTTCACTCGCTGCTCAACTCATGTTGTTTGTCTGCTCTTTTATACGAAAAAAGTATAAAATTTCATCAATTTTCCTCTCCTTTTCCCATGCTTGTGTGACCTCCTACTTTCCTCTTGTGCACTGCTTGACTCACTTTTGCACATCATTCTATTTTTTGTTTAGCTTAACTTTTGAGGCTTTTTTCCGCTTTCCCCTCTAAAATGCGCTTTTTTCCTTTTTCCACTATCCCACTTGAACTCTGTTCCCAAGTTACAGTGAAAATCTCTATTTCTGACTTTTCCCCAAGTTTCTCGCCAAAAACGAAAATCTCTTCACATCCGTTTTCAATCCTCCCAAAGTTAAAAATCTCATGGATTTATTTTTGGTGCAGTAGAGAAAACCTATTAGGAAAGTGAGTAAAAAATTAAAGATAACTATTTTGCTCCAAATGCAATATTAGAGTTTACAACAATTTAAAAAAATGCGAAGAAAGGGAAACATGAAAACCGAGACTCACCTTAACCCATTAGAGATATTTTTACTAACGATATTTTCCTTTTTGACTAAATTAAAAGTCAAGCATTAAAGATAATTTTAAAATGAATGCGTGATGAGTGTACATAGTACAACAACATATGCACATGCATCAACAAACTAACATCAAATGTCAAGTGTCAGCAGAGGCCAAATTAAACAATCTCACAGACTCATTACTTCAATTCCTCATCAAGGTTCTAAATATATCCGAAGTACTCACAGCTAATAAATCCTTCTATAGAAACACTTCCCGACATTGAAGATACCCAACAACAAAGAACAGATTTGACTTTGTTTTTTATTTTAATCAAGCATTTTATATTTGACCTTTCAATAAAAAATTTCCTCTTTCCCTTCATCACACGAACGAGTGTTATACTTGGGAACAACTTATTTTTTGCTTAAATTTCTTTTCAAAAGCAAGTTCTTTTACCTCATCAATTTCTCTCCTTTTCCTCTCTTCTCCTCATTCAAGCGCACCATAGATTATATTGCATTTAATGAGCATTTTTTTCTATAAAAAACGGGGATGAAAAAAAACGAGAAGGCAACCCAAGCCGAGAGTTGTTTGATGCTTTCACAGTTTTGCTGGCGAAAGTTTTATATATTTTGTAGCTAAAAGACGGTTCACTGTGATGATTATATAACGATGCGAGAGCAGACAACCAATAAAGAGAGTCAGGTGAGTTTTAGCGGAAAAAGTAATAAGCTTTGTGTCCTTATGTTATTAGCGCGACAAAATGATAAGTATTCCCTTACTATGATGATACCAAATAGGTAAGATCTTCATCAGATGTTGGGAAGAGAACGAGAGAGGAAAAAATGAAAGTTGGTGTGCTGCTCTTTTTAATGCTTGATCTAAAGTGCTACTTGAAAAAAATCCCTTTTATCCCTACACATTCATCCCTAATTCTGGCTGGGCTTAACGAATCATAATATCACCGTTGTGTAATATTATGCGGCTTTCTTTTCATTTCATTTTTTTGTCAAGCGATGAAAAAGCAAAGAAAAAATGTAGAATGAGGTAAAAGTAAAACGAGGATGATATGAAACTGTAGCATTGCTGTTATATCCACATTTTTTCTCGCATGTGTAAATTAGTGTGCTGTCAGCTCCCAGCTTGGTTCAGGCAGAGAGCAAAAGACGTATGCAGCCGCCACAATTACGCTAAAATTGTTATTCGCCTTCTTAAGCCGTTTTTTGCTTCTTGGAATTGGTGATTACCTCAAGTCTCCCCTGTCTAATTAAAATCATAAATTTAGTCATCAGATAAATAGTAATTTTTATCGAATGAAAAGAAGTTTTAGAATTTTTAAAAATGAGACGGTTATTTGAAGCCACATAAATATTACTTAGCTTAACAATTTTAGGTTGCGGATTTTTGTACTATCATTCAAAATTACTTACGCGCATTGGTTTCAACAAAAAAAAAGATTTTGCGAAAATATTAACGTAGTAGCCATAGGGTAGCCTTCAACACAGTTTAATATAAGATGTGTGCTATAATGGTGAACTTCAAAAATACAAGGAAGAAAGTGAACGGAAACGGAACCAGTCAAACGACAAGGATTGAAAAGGAATAATAAGTCTGATAACAATGCAGAGTTTCATGTATTTTTCATTTTCTTCCTCCTCCTCATTCATCCCGATATTTATTGCCCAGATTTTGTTGAAAAATTATTCCCAACGACGAAACAAGAAGAGAAGAATGAATGAATGGCTTGGGGAAGAAAAGAAAGCACAAAAACGTGAATGCATTATAAAATAACACAGACATATAAATATTCCACCAATGCACAAAAGAAGAATAGCCGAAACGCGTCGCTGGGGAAGAAAGTCGTTCTCTGAATACGAAAGTACATGTAGAAATCAAGTTCGACTTTTGATTTTTACATGCACAATAACAACAAAGCATAACATGAAATTAATTCGACAACAGGGAAAATTCCATTGTCAATCATTCATTGGAAGCGAGGAATTTTATACGTCCATATCCACGGGACAAAATAATGCTTCATGTATAAAATAATGGAATAGGAAAGAAAAAAAGTTTTATGTACTCTGCTGAGATTCCGTCACCCAATACTTGCTCAAGTCAAACTCCCACACAAATTCTACTTATGGTAATGTGTGAGCAAACAAGAACGATTCCTGTCAGTTGAGCAATTGTTGAATGCTCTTTTCTACTTATAACTGCCAAATGCAAGCAGGAGAAAAAGGAATGAAGGAAAGAGGGGGAAACTTTCCCTTGTGTGACTTGTGCTTGTTAAACCATGTTTTTCATTCCCCGTGTCATCTGATAATGTTTTAGCTCGAACGTTTATTTCTGCATTTCTATACCCTAAAGAACCAGCCAAAATTTTGTGCTGACGTTGAGCTACTTTTCGAGACTTGCCAAATTTTTCTAAGTCCTTTTTGAGAATTTTTGAAATGAATTTAATATTTACATACTTACAGTCAGTCTGAAAAAAGTCACACATTAATATTAAGTATTAAGTAATAATAGAAAGTGAAATTCAATGTTTCCGCAAACTTTCTACACACACCTGCCTTTTACTAATTGACCCAGTCGCAGGTTTAAAAACGTGTTGGTTTACCCACTTTTACATAATTTAAACAGACTCTATAGGTTAAGCCATATTGCTTAAACCACCCCCGCAGTTTAGGTTAATATCTGCGTGCTTGCTCGCACAATAATTACTCGAAGAAATGAATTGGTCATCCTATCTCGACTCGGAAAACGGGCAAATATCTATTAATTTTCGAGTTGATTCTCACCGCTGCTACCAGCAGAAATGAATGGATTGTGGGCAAATGAGTGGGTAGTTTCTCTTTCCATGCATGCACAGTTCCAGCAGAGGCACATTAGTAAGCCATCAAGTCAGGTTGTTGATAGCTGTTAAGTGACTGAAAAATTACGTTTGAGGTAGCTCTCCTCTCACTCTCGTCTCTTTTATCATCATCAGCACAACCCAGCCATCCATTTCTATCCCAACACAGGCGTCGCCATCATTGGCTTGTTTTACTCCACTCGACGATAGTGCGCCTCTTTAATCAACTCATTACCACCAAAATATTATACTTGTGGATGGTTAAACAGACGAGTGATGAAAACCCTTTCTCAATTCCCGTCCCCGTTATCCGCTTGTTTCACCAACATCCAGAGAGATGAGCTTATAGCGGACGAGAAATATTTCCTTGTAATTCATTAATAGAGTTTTGTATCCAACAGCTTCTCTTTCCGTCTCAACATTTGTCTTTCTTTAACAAATGATTGAAGTCGTCGTCACACCGTCACCTCATCATCATCATCATCCTTCGCCGACACAACTATGCATCATGCTCATCATTCTCGTCATAACATTGCAATGCATTGCTGCCTTTCACTTTAGATATCTCTGTGTAGCTTGAATCCTTTAACCTGCGAGATACTCATTGTCCGATTACAACCAATGTGTTTCTCTACGATTATTTTTGTGATGCTGCCGCCGTCACCACCGAAATCTTCATCATTACCAACCTTCACATAGTTATCTATATATCACCAAAACTATACCGTGGGAACAGAAAAACGATTAATACGACACAAATCATGATAGAAATTAAACAATGCGCAAAAGAAATGATGGTCAGTTATGAATGAATGTGATTTATGTACCTGAAGACAAGAAAAAGCAAAACTGAAAACTTCTGTTGTCATGCATTAACGAGTAGAAATTCCTATGCCTTTCATTGATACGACAGATGAGTAAAAATTTCAATGTTTCAGGTTGCCCCAACGGTAAAAAATGTGTCATTTCGTTATATAAAATAGAATATGACTCCGTAATATTAAGTAGTAGAATTTTGCAACAAAATAGAGCATGAGAGGGTACTTAAAACTCTCTCCGGTTCACTCGTATTGGTCTGAAAGTGAGGCATGGTTCATACAGTTCAAATCCATCATCATCCGCAACAACTGTTGTAATTTCCTTGGGTAACTCTAACCACGAGAGAAGTCCGTGGGCATGTGTAATAGAGAAAAGTGTATACTTTTACCCAACGAACTCCCTTCTCGTTTTCCTTGACTCCTACTCATTTTTCCATTCTAGGATAAATACATTTTTTCGTTCCTAATTCGCTGGAAATGATCATCTCAAAAATACATCAATATATGTCCACCCGTTCAGCAATTTCACTTTCTACATGCAACAAGAAAACGGAAAGGAAAAGTAAACCCGCACCCGGAGACATTTTCACAACACCATGCAACAACAAGACAAAAACGAGGAGAAAAACGACTCTCTTTCACTTGTTACTTTCGCCGATGTAACGAAACGTGAAGAATTCGTGAACTGATGAAATATTACTCCCATCATCATCGCCATCATTTCACAATGTAACAAGAAAAAACGTTAAACTAGAGTCTAGTCGCCGTTCATTGTTTCACTGCAAATGAAACGAAACGAATGAACCCACAAATACCTACAAACATAAAAACATTTCCCAATTTTTACTCAAAATAATACTAAAATTCTTATTCCTTTGGTGCTTGGATTTTACCTTAATATCTCACAGGAGATGGTAATAGCCCCAAACAAGGATGTACACAAAGGAATCATACAAAATCACATGTGTCGTCACACGTGTACAATGGTGACGAGTTAGAAGCGCCCAAATGCTTTATTATACGTGGAAATCCACAGCAAAGGTATATAGCTTATGTGGTGACTTGCATTATCCTCGTACTTAAAACAACCAAGGCACATGGATTGAACTAGAGCGTTACATCATCATAACAAAGCTCATCATTCATAAGCGGGGCGAATGACGACGACGACGTGAGAGATAATGGTGACGGGGAGAGAAGACGACTTCTGTTCTGTTAGTTTTTTGTTACAGATCTAATATGAGTGTTGTTTGTTGCTCCTTGTTGTTCGTGAGTAATTACTGTTCCCTCACTAGAACGACAACAAAAACGTCAGGAGTAGATCCTATAATGGACGACTGGAAGAAAAATAAAGAAAAAACTTTCCCATGACTGGAACGAACGTAAAAGAAATGACAGAAATAACGAAGGATCATCATCTCGAAACACGGCAGACAGACAGGAGAGACGAATTTGAGCAATTAAACAAATAGGTTATTTATGACCTTTTCAGAGCAGTGAATGAGAGTTAAAGGAAGACGAACGTGAATCGCACGCTATCTGGTTTTTCTTGGGTCAGTTCACCGTCTTTATTTAGCTGAATAAATAAAGCAACGTCGTAAGAAGAAAGTAAATACCCGTTTTACTACTGGGAGTAAGACGCCACGGGAGTAAGCTACTGAAAAGCCATGTTTTACTAGACTCTACCGAAACAGTTAAAGGCCCCAATCTAAAGTGTGAGCGAGTACTCCAATCAAAAATCTCTAGGCAAACAATTGTCCGACGATTTGTTGCAACTTGTTTTTATATGCGCTGAAATATATAATATTGTAACATTATCGGATCACCATCATCGTCATCATTGCCTCACGATTTGAAGCTTTAATGAGAATGGATGAAAATGGTGAGTGTGATGATGAGATGAGTAAGCGAAGCATAAAAGTCATAAGCAGATGAGTCTTAATGGGAAATTAACAAATACGAGAAAAGGAATCCTCGCAAGAGAGGATACAGCAATAACCATAACGAAAAATGCGTCTGTAATTTAGCTACTTTTTCAGGATTGATGCTCATCATCAGCGTCAATTTATGTATGTTAGCAATACAACGCACAGTGAGTTTAAATACGAATTTTTGTTAAGCGTAGCAGCATAATACATCACAAATTTCAATTCGAATATACCAGCAGACAATCCAAACCGAATCCGTCTCCGCTCTTCTCTAGCTCTGGCTCAATTCCACGTTACTTCTAATTGCCACTGATGAACCAATGTTATGCATGGATTATTATTGCTACCATTTACAATCATCATAATCACAGACCCGAAGAAAATAAAGAGCAATCAGTGACAGATTCCCTTGAAAAAATGCAGATCATAATGACCAGAAATGATCGTGGTCCATTGATGATCATCATCGTCAGGATAAAGATGAGTAGTATTTAACTCGAATGGTTTTTATTTCGGAGCAAAGATACAAACATACTTATTATTACACAACACATGTCATGATTCATCATTAACTCATGCTGCACAAAACGCACTGTGTGCTTTTTACTTGAGAGTTGATCAATCCGTGTCCTGAAAGTACCATTCATAATCAGATGAGAGGAACTTTAATGACTTTGAAAATTGTTCTTTGTCTTCATTCGAGATTTCTCGTATTTTCATTTCTGACGCAAGATATTGTCTCAACAGCTTGACCTGTGCTCGCTTCTCCGTATAGAATGATTTATTGCATGAGCACAGTTTCACTCACCCAGCTAACGCTTGTACTGGTGCTGCTGCTTTAATTTCTCATTCGCTTATTATAAAATGTGAGCAGTAGCGTACCTAGTGAAACACCCGGAGTAGCCAGTTTATGTAAGAACTAGAAATGTAGGAAATGGAAAGCCATCAAATAAAATATTGACGGTTCTCTCTCGTTCAGCGCCCCACGCAAACTGCGTACAGGCTTTTTTGGAGATCGGGATGGGTTTAGCTGTGGACGTTCTTAAAATTTCCCCGAGAGGCTTTGCTAATAACACCTTAATCATTACGGACGATGAGACGGGGAAGATTGAAGACACCACTATGTCATCATGATCACGTGATGTGGAATAATATATGGATCATATCATCTGGTGTAAAAGTTGCCGTGCCACACAGAACAGGTAGAACACACACCATCAACATCATCATCGTCAACTGAAGAAGTAGTAATTGCGGAGCCAGGAGCGAATTGACTACCGCACCAATTCCTCAGGTCTCTCTTGAAAGACTCGGCGAAAAACTTGAGTGAGAAAAAGGAAGGTAACAAAAAGTATTAAAAATTTCTTGATGAAGAAACACTTGAAGGAGCGGGACAGAGACAGAGCAGAGTAAAGCGCGACAGACAGCTTGGAGGGAGTGGAAACTAAAAGGAAAACTATTGGAGCTTAAAAACACGGCGTTTGGTGTGCTGCCACTGCTTCTGTGAGAAGTAGAAAAAGCCGCAAGGGACGAAACCTATTGCGACGCCTTCCTCTTCTTTTTCGATAATGTCGTTTTCTTGGGCAAAGTGGTAGCGATGGTGGCATCAGTAGAAGCCGTGTGTTGGTGGCCGCGGTGCACAACTTTCACGACATACTGCCACCACCATACCCACCTTTGGTCATCATTGTCGTCATCATCACACTAAACAGATTTCCACTTTATTTTATTTTTAGATCCTCGTCTCAAATTCACACATACATTTTATTTAGAAATGAGATGCCTCGCAAACAGATTGCTTTGGAAATACATTTTGCTTATTTGGAAAAAGTGACCTAGGAAAGTTTGAACGAGGTGATTTTGCAAGTAAGTGGAAGTAGTTGGAGAAAAACGAGAAAGCCGTACACATCTCCACTCAGCCATCCATATCCCGTCATCATTACCATGTTCGCTTCACTGCCAAAAGCTCAAAAGTTAGTTAACTCACTCATCCAGAAGGAATAATATTATAAGCCAAGACGAAGATGGAGACGAAAGCGGCAGCAACAACACAGCCTTTTCTTACTAGTATGCAAACATTCCAACTTCACCCAGGAAATTCCTATAGTTACAACGTTGAGCAGGGTAAAAAGTGAAAGAAGGAGAAAAAAGGATAACAAGGCGAAAACCGGTAGCGATGCTCTGGTGTCGTCAGTGAGCAAAGCAAAGAAATGGGAAACAAGTTGACTCCTGAAAGCGAATCAAGTCAACTCGGCTCAAATGACGGTGTCGGTAGGTAGGAGGTTTAGGTGAGTAAATATGATGACAGTCCAGTCAAATTAGACTTGGGATATGACATAACAAAAACTCGTTTTGATTAGGGAGGAGATGAGTTTTCTTTCACGAAATTTTATGTCATGTTAATTGCTTGGTTAGTTTTTATTATCCAGAGGGAATGTAGTTCGCCCTTCTCCACCTTATAACAATATAGAGCGAATAGAGTCAAGTGGTGCGCATTACAGGTGGCAGCTCGTCCTTTCTGCTGGGGAAAAGAGACCGAGGAGAAAAGACGTCTTAAGTACAGATTACTTTTGATGAAGGCAACGATGATATTTTTGGTGAGAATCATCAACTAATTTTTGGTAAAGAGCTTATGTCGTTGCAAAGCTTGAGTGAGTGAAACCCTCAAGTCTGCGTGTAGCACTTCATTCCGTCTCCACACTGTGGAATTAATAATTGATTTTCTCCGCTGAGTGAAAAGGAAAACATCCATTTTTGGCATTGTTTAAGTAAACATTGCGTCATGGCAAGTGGCTACAACTTTGTGAATGCCACTTTATGGTAGATAAATATAGGTATTTGAATGGACAAATTCCGTTAAATATTTATCGAGCTCAGTTAAAGAAAATGTGCGTCGCAGGAAGATTTGTATCCATTTGTAGCCTTTTTCACATTAAAAAAATATGTATATTCTCATTTCCTTTGAGCCAGCTCCGCCCAGAGTAAATGTCACTCAGTTTGTTTGGTCCGCTCGGAAGAGTTCCAAATAATCAAAGTTGGCAGGATCCACGACACAAGGTTCTCCCTCTCGGGTGGCACAAGACTTCTCTCTCTCTGTTTTTCTTCAGAGAGAACAGCTAAAACATCTTCGGTGGTGGTGTCCATCGCGGTTTTCACGAAAATCCTGTCTGTCTTCTCCTCGAGCAGTTTTTAGAAACGAGTGAGAGGAAACAGACAGACGGAATGAAGACAGGCAGTCACAGAGATCAGGAGAGAGAGGAAGAAAAAAGAGAATAGTTTAAAGGAGAAAACTACACCCGTTTACGTGTGATGATGTGACAGGGACAAGTAAAACCAAAGCTGGGAGCAAAAAAGACGAAAGAAAGGAAGAAAAGAGGTGAAACATTTTTCGGAGGAAAAAAGAAAGGGGGAAATAGGATTTCGTTTGCTCAAGGAAAACCTCATCACGACCGTGATGATTCCTTCTCTGACGATGATCACCATCATCATCTCTGCCAAACTCTTTGTTGATCTTCATGCTTCTTTCTTTGGGCTTCTTCCGAATTTCTTCATTCTTGTATTTGCATTCTCTCTTATTATGAAAATAATATTACATAATACATTAGTTGTTCAAGCGTTGATAATGTTCAGCTACAGCAGCCATTCAACCATCGCCACCCTGATTCTGACTTTTCCTCTTTCTTTCTATCTCCTTCCAAGTCTTTTTCCTTTTCGAGGGAAATGCCACCAATACGATCATCGACCACTATCTCAAGCCATGCATGCTGCGGTGATGCCACTTGTTTAAAATAAAATGCTTTCGTGGTGTTATGCTTAACTATTATTATTTTTAGTATTATTATTTCTATAGCGACTAGCTTGATGTGGAGATAGATATGAATGCTAAGTCCGCATAAAAAATCGTCCTCCTTCTCTTCTGTCCCCAGTTGAGCTCTCAACTCTTTTAAGACCAACTATTTTACATATAATGTACTTTGAGGAGAAACTGCCGCTATTGCTTTCCTAAGTAAGGGTAAGTGGAAGGGAAAATGGAAACCTCAAGGATGACTACGACTGCATTGAGAATCGGGATGAAGTTGATCGTGATGATGAGGATGACGATGATGATGGTGATGGCGGTACTCAACAGTGCATGATAAGTTTTAAAAGAGAGACGAAATATATGAATATTCATGGGGAACTCTTTAAAATGTTCTTTCTCTGTGCATGTGTATTTATTCCTTCCTTCGAGTTACTTTTTTCTCTCTCGCTCCCACACCACACCAACAACTGCGATCATCATCGTCACCAGAGAAAGGAGAAAAAGACTGCCGAATCGCTATCTTCTTTTTACTTTCCATTGTAAATATAAGTTTCACAATATTTTTGACGTTTACTGCCACTATTTACTTTGAGTTTTCAACCAAGTCTAAGATACTCTGCGATACTTCGCGATACTCTGCGTGTGTGAGCGAGCCCGAGCTTTTGGGACTCCCTCTTTCAGATTTTGTCATTTTATTGGTTCACATTGGTTTGCTTTTAGGAGGAAAACCGAAGAAAAGAGTCAGCGAGGAAGAGGAATTATATTGAATGGTTTTCCTTTTCCGCTATCTATCCAGTAAACATGAAGAAGGAAAAAGTAGGAAAGAAAACAAACTGCGAAGATACATATTATGACGTTATTACTAATACGCTACTTCTTTTCTTTCATATTGCGACTCTGGGATCGTCAAATGTACAGCGAAGAAGAGACGGGCAAAGCTCTTGTTGTTATTTTCGCCGTTTCGAGAAAAGAAATCAACTGAAAATCACAATAGAGAAAATAATTCAGTGGAAGAAGAAGTCACGACACCAGTGAGAAATTTATTGCGATGCGATTTCCTTCCCTTTTCGCTTTTGTATTCCGAATTTTGTGAACAGAACTCTATTGCCTCTTATGTAGACACGTTATGCAGCATATATACGTATTGCCAACTTTTCGGTTTGAAAAATAACCTCCAGCTATGTCTGAATACTGCCTGCTAGTTTATGTAAATTACGAAGGGCATATTATATAAACTGTGTGGAGGGACAAAAGGTGAAAAAGTTTGGCTAGCTAAAAATAGAAAAATGGAAAGTCAAACAGACTCGCGGAGATTGAGAAAGATAAGTGACACATTCAGAGATGACAAAGTGTTTCGAATCAAGCTAACTGTGAACGGATGCATGAAGACAAAATAGGAGGGCAGTTGGAAATGAGAAAATTTACGAAATTGTTACTTTTAAATCAGTTTATAGAATTGTTGAGTAGCTAGGTTTCACCTGCGTTACCTAAGACGCCACAATAATCAAAATACTTGCAACGCATTGTTAAATATAATGTGCTGGAAATAACGATGCTCAATGTCAGAATATGAAATCAAATTAATGCTGAAAAGTTTCTTTCATATTAAACTCCTCAATATAGATTATTGCTGGTTGTCGTTAGTTAAATTCAGTTTCATAATATATTAAATTGCAATAAACACGTCTCTATTAAACTTGTGTGTAGATGAGATAAAATACATTTAGACATTAGAAGTATAGACCTTAACGACAAAGTTTGCCATTTGCCTGACTAAATACTTGATTTCTTAATTGCTAGAAAAGTAATGAGAGTCCATCTAAAAAGTTGTGCAATGGGCAATGCGTAAAGGCGTAATGGTTGACTTCATAAAACAAAAGATAATTTTCTCTTGGATGACTTCCTCTTTACAATCGTTGCCTCAACTTTTTTCTCCACTTTCACAGTATAATGATGTTACGGCTGTGTAGATATTATTAGAGAAAACAATGACGACAATTTTACAGGTTTATCTGGAATGAGAATGACGCATATTATTTTGAAGGAATTGCTCGCCTGTACAAAGGGTGAAATGTTACACAATTGTAGAAAATTTGGTAGGTGAATAGGTGTTCATTAATACTATTATTATTACTTAGGCTACTGAGCATTATTATTTTTCCTTCTCTCCACGTGATCTCCCATTTGACTCCTTCACTCTTGTTTCACTTCGCCTAATGAACATGTCGAGAATTGTGTGTGGGCACTGCTCCACTCAAGTCAGTTTGGCTATCCTTTTTACTTATTATTACATCATCACAGCAGTCAGCCAGCCAAAAAATATGCTTGAGCCATTTCGCTGCTCCAAATTAAATATCAAAAAAGTTAGAAATTTTCACACTTTCTGTATTTTTTAATTTCCTATCCGGAGGAGAAGCCAACAGAGAGAAGATAATATGCATTAGTGAGTAAAGCCAGCACATTTTACTATATTTTATATTTTTGATTGTAATCTGGAAAAAGAAAATGAAAAGTTTTTTCTTCGTCCTCCTCGCCGTCGTCTTCTCTTTCTCCAGTTACAGCAATATTTTTCGAGAGGGGAGTTGATGAGTTGCCATTGCTCCTTCCAAACAACCGTTTTTTCTCTATCTTCGCCTTGTTGTGCTCCCATTCATACAATTTTCTACTAGCAGATTTATGACGGTTGTGAAATTTTTCGCTTTACTTGGTAAATATTTAAGAAATTAAAACTTTGGATAATTAAATCTACGTCAGTGGTGCACCCATAAAGTGTTGTAATGTATCCGCCTATTCCGTCCTCGCCCTGGCATCCAGTCGCCCTCTATTTATTTCTCCAGCTTGCTCACAAAAATATACACAAACTAAAGGGACAACACGAGAAGATTCTTTTCGTTTCGTGCGATTATGCGATTTTCTTGCCTGCCTGCTGCTTAACTGATTCCAAAAGTAGAGGAGGCTTATTTTCTTGGGGAAACGACAGAGTGAAGAGTGAGTGAGGGACATCAGAAAAAAGGAGGAGGACAAGAGAGAAAGAAAGTGAGAGGATGGAAATCAGATGGGAAAAGAAACGAGAGCAAAAATCGCCTTGTATTTTACTCTCATCGGAGAGAATCCATCGAGCCTTGTCTTTCTCAAGCGTCACTGGGAACACGCCGCCGGTTTTAATTATTATAAACATGCATCCTTTTATGGGATTCGGGATCAACATAAAATACCACTCGTCGTCCTCCTCTCCCTCTCTTGTCGCATCTCACTCACTCTTCGTCTCCAAGTTGAGATACTTTGCATTTGATTAGTAAAAGAGGAGACAATTTTGGGGAAGTCCGTACGTGAAACGGATAGAGGCAATACGAGAGTAAAAAAATAAATGGGAGAAAGAAAAAGAAGAGGAGTCACACCAGATCAGTGAAAGAGACTCTGAGGGAACAGGGATCATAATAGAAAAGAGGCGTTGCGCGAACCAGCTGAAACAGAGTATTCTATTGTTTTAGCCCGATTTTACTACCGCCACCAACCACCACAGCTTATAAAAAGCCGGCAGAGACAGACAGGGTGATGTCGAAGTAGCAGAAGCTGCTAGCTTGTATCACTCATCTTTCCTCTTCCTCCTCTAAATAATAATATAACTAATCACAGGGATATTTCTTGAGACACGAAACAACACTCTCGAAAAATATCCACTGCTCTCTTGCGCTTCATTGTCATCAGACACCAAGAAAAGCCATTTTTGACTCCCCTTTTGATTACGGAAACTAAAACGAGTGCGCTTTCTGGATACTGATTTAATATGCTCTCATTGCTTTAATCTTTAAGACCATATCATTAAATCTCAATTTAAAAAAAATCAATCAAGGAAATGAGAACTCCTCCGCTTGAATGAGTTTTTCCTTCAGGAACAGTCCTTCCTCCCTAAAAATGGGCAAACACGATTTTTAAAGGGAACAACAGAAAAACGTGTCTAAGCAATCGTAGATGAGAGAAAATGAGACAGAGCGAACACAGCGGACATACCACCACTTCACCCTTTCGCCATTCTCTTTGCCAGTCTGGATCGTCTTTATTATGTAACGTAATCTATGTTATGTAATAGTAATCATGCCCGTATAGATATTTTCCAGTAACTGGGAAAAGGGGGAAAGAATAAAAAGTCACGTTGTTTCTATTGCCATTCCCTTTGCTACTGCTTTAATGTTGTTTCCCTTTTCGAAAAGATTGCACAGTTCTTATTTACTTTTACCACTATTTTTATAATATAATAGCGTACAAAATAATGCTGGAGAATGTTGCATTGTGTCTACTCTAGAGCCTAACCTTTGAGTCCCGAATGAATGAAATGAATGAATGGGAAAGGGAGTCGACAATAAACATGAGATGGTTCTCGTAGAAAATCATAGTAATAAAAAATTAAATGAAAAAAATGAAGTTTTTGTGCCCAAAAACACATTGAACAGTGCAGTCATTCATTCATTCGGTTTGTGTGTTGTGCACTGTTTTAATGTCATCGTAATAGCCAAAAGCATTGTTGAAGAGGAGCTGAGTTGTTGTGTGCGGTCCAATTAATGAACACCGACAAGACGATGAAGTGGAAGTGGAGGAAGAAGCACGAAACGAGATATGGAAGAGATATGCATGCAGTTTTTCAGAACGAGTCTCTGGATCAAGAAAGGGTTAAGTTTTGAGGGAATAAAAAATTGTGCTTCTGGCAGTTTACTTGCTTTTTACTAAAAAATGAAAGACGAGGATGAAAAAGGAGACGTTGATGAAAAACCTTCAACAAGTTTTCTCACGAGACTTTCTGCTCTTGTTATAAATACTCTGCAGTCATAATAATAAGCGGAGCACTCGCTATAACTCACCCACTATTTGTAGTTAGTGAAAGGGTGAATAAATAAAGTGGAGCTGAAATGAGCTCAAAAATTGTCTTTCGCTCGTTTTTTCCTCCCTCTATTCTCCGCCTGATTTCACCATATATCATTTTCTGAGTAATCTCGATTGCCAATGACTTCCGTCAGACAACCGATTTCCTTTTCCTGCCACTTTTCTACCGTCAAGCATTTTATGTGCTCTGCTCGTAAAGTGGAAATTTTATGGAATATTTCTCTCAAACCTCTGCCTAAATTGTTTAAATGGAATGAATGTAAAATCTAGTGGACTTGATTGTTGAGAGATGTGAACCGTTACGTTTCAATTTATTTCCATGCAATGTCTTTCTGTGCTGATGATGCTGATAAGTTTACTGTACATTGAATGTCAAAAACGATTTCGTTTTTTATTGTTTCTGTTATCAATATCTCGAGGCATGGAAGCAGCAAAGCAAAGAGATGTATTTAGAAGGTTTTTAAAGTATATTGATCACCTACCTTTTAAAAAGCCAACAGGTTAGCACGAGGTACTCGTTCTTGTCACAGAAAAGTTTACACAATTTTTGTAGATTCCAGATGTATCTATATATAAAATCACTTCGTCACCTGAAACAATAATAAGAAAAAACGATAGAATCGAATTAGATACATATTAAATTGAACACAGTTTTTCACCATGTCTGTATCTTCCGTTTATATTTGTGGTTCATTTAATATGGGCATTATAAATAATAGGGTAACACGACATTGATTTGATTCCTCCAGTTAAAGTGGTGGTGATGGTGGAGGAGTTTAATAGCAAAAAAAGAATGTGCGGACGTGACATGGTCTCACATATAAAGGTGGAAAATGTGGATTATACCGAGCATTGAGCTACAGCTAGTTTTACGTTGTCTGTTCAATGAACATCGAAGTGACGCTAAAAAATGGATTTCAAATTGATGGTGATAATAATAGAGAAATATCATGATTGCATTTTCCGTTCTTTAATCAACCCCAAATCACACAATGCGTTGTAGACAACATGTGGAAATCCATTCATGCAAGCATGCAACAATTGTAATGATTATGGACTCTCAATTTCCACTCAACGAACAAACTTTCTACCTTCCCTCTCGCACTCTCACTCTCCTGCTCCTTTAAGCTAAATATTGGATAATGACTCCATGACAAGGAGAATAATTCCGTGAATCACTCACTAAAAGTGAAAAGGTAATGGCTTTTAAAGAAAAACAAGACATCCATGAAAACTGTACACTTTCATATAAGGATTATTTCGCCTTTTTCAATTTTTTTCTATTCGTCAAAGCCATCATCGTAATCAGCTATCGAGCATCCTCCAAAGGAAAGCAGTAATTGATCGGAAATTATATTCGATATGCACGAATTCTTACTTTGTCTCGTACAAACCCTTGGTACTGCTTTTATCCAGTGAGTAAAAATAGTGATGAATGAAAATATTTACTGGCCAACTATGGAGGCAGAAACACAGAACCGTGTCCATGGGTGTACTTAATTGATGCGTGTCCGTCCAGGTCCGTTGCACTCGTCACGCATCAATATCCCTGAAATAGGAAAGTGTGACGACGAAATAAACGGTCCCCGAATAAGACTCTATTAATGTAAATACTTATTGCTTAGTACTTATAAATACAAGAAAAGATATTAGAATTGTCTTCTCAGTATACCAGTCGTATTTTCAATATTCTTGACAAATTAGCAATGTCACTTTCATGATTTTAGTAACTGTCTTCGTTGCTTGCTCCAATTTTCCTACAGTGCGATAGACATCTCATATCGGGGTTATAATATGAAGCTTCTAAATGAAATCTCTCAAGAATCTTTCATTGCACCGAAAGAAGCAAATTATCATACAAGAAAGAAACCGCAAATTCCACCCTCTTCTGCCATTATATTGTTATGATTGCTGTATCACAAAAAATTCTTCCCCTTTTCGTCCATCATCAATTCATATCGCTCATGGGATGCAGATCACTCATTCTGCCTTGAACACAAATCTGGCCATTTTTCTTGGCATCAATCAGGCTTGACCGGTTTGGTTTTTGAATGCAACCCTTTTTTATGAAATGCATTATGTGACCACAAAAAGTACGACGACGGTATCCCACCATTCCAGGATTATTTTCGTCATTATTGCATTACTCACACACACATGTCCATTATCCATCATGATCTGATCAGTCAGAATAATGATTAGCTATACATTAAATACGTGATGCGATGCGAGGATGTGAACGACATGACTGAAAAAATCAAAAGGTGAGGCGAGACATTATGTATATTACTTACTTGGTTCGTTCCATTCCAGATCCATGATTATTATTATTATTTTATTGCCCTGTAGCGCTTTTCTGTGGTTTCCTTTAATTGTTAAATTCTCATTGATTATTGTTATTTGTGGTGAGTGGTTTCAGGTTTTGTGGCTTATGGTTCTTAAACGTCAAAGGGGCATTTTTTTGCTAAAAACTAAAACAGATCTGGGTTGAATTGGGATAATGTTTTGAGGGTTGTTTGGAACATTTCCATAAAGTAAAAATAAAAATACGTTCAATGCCCATTAAATATTTCCATAATCGAAGCGAATCAGGTAATAATGACCGTTCATGTAATAATGATTATGATATGATGATGAGAGAATCAAGTGCCAAGTTTGTTGGGGATGATGAAGATTGCATTGCAATGGTGGGTAGAATTAGCACCACACGCATTGATGTTTCCAGTCCATGTATCGTGTGACGTTCGTGGATGGGCCAATAAATTGCTGTGCCTCTTGCTTTCCGTACAAGGTTCAATGTGTGCACCTAATATGCATATTGATTACGGAGTTACATGCCTCAAAATATTTCTCTTGTTTCAAAGGCTTTACAGACAATGTTGTCTAAATTTCGAAACATCGATAAATAAAGTAGGAGCATTGCATACCTGCACGACGATGATAATGGTGATAATATGCGTCAATTTTTTTCATTCTGGCGGAATCATGCAAGTATGATCAAATGATGGGTAATACTTGAAATAATAATCAGAAATAATAAAGGTGCACACACTCTAATGGGGTGTGCCGTAAGATTTGGAAAGTGGCATCATCATCATCGACACCGTCTTAGTTGCCAATACGAGTGGAATCAAAGCATGCAACAGGTTTGAATTTCACCTTCATTTCTGTGTGGTATAAAAAATGCACACACGGACGATATTTAATATTCTGACAAAGAATGAATGATTACTATTATTTAGCCACTATTAATATTTTATATGCAATTATTATCGATGCACAGGAATGAGCATTGATTTAAGCGGATGTTTTACGAAGAGCAATTAAATTTCAGTGCAGGCGTTCATCTATGGCCATCTTTATTTTGACATGTGTTTCTTGAATGTACAATTATTGCTGACTCATGTAAACATGATAGCCTTTTGCTGGGTGTACCGCAATTCTTGAGATAAAGAAAATTAACCCGTTCATTTTAACAATTCTGGGACTTTCAGAGAAGAGGAACACATGTCCGCATCTCCATCACCTATTCAAATTATTACGGTAAAACCCGTGGAACGCTTTTTATAAATCGTTTCCTGTATTTACTTTACAATTCGTCCGCCTGTGCAATTCAATTGCTTCACGTGTTATTAACATGGAGAACAAGTGACGAAACTATCAAATTGCGACAAGATTTCTGATGGTTATAAATATCCTCGAAAGAGCTGCAAAACAGCATGAACTGACTTATTTTAAAGTAAATGGATATAGTTTTATGTAACTGGATCCTTTCAGGGATTTGTCCATATGGCTTCATATAAATACTTGTTAAATAGAAAAAAAATGCATTCGAAATGAATGCTGTTCTCAACATGATTCTTGGATGCCTTTTTCGTATGGTATGAGGAGCGTAACGAAAATTGAAAGGGGAAAAGTGTATCCATTTTTTACTTTCTACTTCTTGAGCCTAAGAAGTGCCATTCCAGAGCACAGCATTCCGATCCGATTTGTGATTATTACTGAATGGTTTTAATGATTATCGTCGTCATTATCATCATTGGTTTAATAAACACCGCGCGACTTATTCCTTGTGATCTCTGCCTCACCGACAAAATGACAGGAATGCGACACACATATGGACCCCGGTTTAAAATACCCTATGGAATATGGAGATGTTTATCTAAGGGCATTATATATTATCAGACTGCAGTACTTTGATGACGAAAAAAGATTTCGTTTTGTTGTGGTAAAAGTTCTCAAAAGTCTTATTCATGTCTACTTGTCGGCATGTGTTTACGTATTATAACCAAAACGAGACGAGCCATGTGCTTTCGAATGAAGGAATGATGCTCTAACAGTATGATACGATTCCTCCAGCCCCACTCCAGTTCATAATCTTTAGTCCCGCACGATAAACTTTCAAACTCAGAGTTATTATGTTATTCCTGAAAAGAAGTCTTGGAATGCACAGAGTGCACATTGCATTGTTTCACAATGATTATTGCCACTAACCACTCCCCAAAAATAGACGGAACAATACCCGCTCATTCAATGGGATCCATTTAAATGGCCATAAAGAAGCATTTAAATGTATATTGTACCAGTGTACTTTGGAATCTTTTGATTATGGTTGTACAAACAAACACAAATTATTTGTCTCAATTTACACAGGAATCCTTTGAATCGCTAAGATTTGACTTTGACAGAAATAGAATTAGAAACTGTCTATTATGTAGTATCATTCAGAAAAGATGTCGTTTGGTTTTTAAAAATAGATGTAATATTCTTGACATGGAAGGATTTGACCCTTTTGACAATTCTTTAATAACGATAATAACCGAAAGCAATAATAAATAAGAGCTTTCACAGAAAACAGTTTTTCTTGTGATGTAGATTTTGAGTTGACCACCTAGTGATTCCAGATTGGACAAGTTGTTCCGATGCCGGATAGCTATTATAATAGGAAGCAGTATGATATAATAAATGTACTAATAAGAAAGAAGGGGATAATTGCTCCTGCCTTTTCTTGCAATACTCCTATGACATTTTCAATTTTGTCCCGGTGACCAGCTTCTTCTTCCAAATCAACTCTCCCCTGCGATTATTAACGGCCCTGAAGAATACAAAGTGAATGGTAGTCGGAGTGCAAGGCAAAGTACTTTACTGTGCCTGTGCTTGCTTGCGACAAAAACAGGCTTGGGTCTATTACAAAACGAAGATAACAATAATAATCCAGCAACGACATCACTCACTCACTCAGTCCCACTACCCCCTTATTATTTCTTGTAATCAAAGAATGTTGTTAAATTGCTCGTTTGCGTCATTTGTTAAAATTTGTTGAATGACCTTATAGCCCCGACAATCAGACAAATAATTCAGCAGCAGGTGAGATAAAAAAGCAGCCACAAATGTTTTGATTTGTGTCAGATTAAATATATAAAGTCGTTCTTCCTTTTCACAAGAGACATTTTCACCATCTGGTTGCCTGTCCATGCAGTGTAGAATTTTTGGTGCGGATATGATATGATTATGTATGTGCCCTTCTTCCAGTATTTCAGGTGAATTCCAGCGACACTCTTGAACCTGCTTTCATTTCTAAATCACTGTTCTTCATTTTTAGGTGGAAGGAATTAACGATGCCGGAACAGCATGTGACGGCGTCAACAACAAAAAAGGAACAGAAAATTTCCATCAGACAGATTTCCATTGAAGATCTCCAGATAATGAACACATACACTCATCAAGGCACTTCGGTTCATTTTAATACGCACCACTTATTTTCTGCCATTTCACTAAATTCGTACACCATTTGCGTAATACTCCCTGAAGAGTTATGCATAATTCCATTAGTATCAATCCTACATTCTGGAGAAGAGTTAGTGTATATTAGCGAAAAATATCAGTTCGACTATTAATATAACTGGAACGTTAATGCTGATGCATTCTTTTGTGTGATTTCCCCTTTCTGTCTTCGAAACGGTATCTTACCCCAGTTGGGTGTCCTCTCGAGTGCCTATCGCTTCGATCCATAAATGGAGTCGATAAATTTATCTGTTTCCTTGTGTGAGTGCATCCTTATCATTATCATATAATTGTAAGTAATAATAATAATGATAATAACGCGCGCTATAGAGTATAGACAGAGAGAAAAGTAATGCAGTGGATGTAAAAACTAAGAAAGAAATTATCCAAGAAAAATCCCCATTTGAACTCCACTTCTTTTCGTCATGGACTATTATCATGCAGATACATCTAGAATAGAAAAATGCCTCACTTACTTTTTAGTTAAAGCAGAGGGAACGGAATTGAGTACACGGAGAGAGACGTTGTAATAAAGTATTGTCATGAATGTAAAACACACAGAGACACACTCACAGAAAACAACGGAGAATGCAATTCAACGGAGAGAGTGAACATTGATCAAGTGGAAAAGAAAGAGAAAGGAGAACGAGTAGAATTTATTCTAGTTTTTTAAGAAAAAGAAAGACGAAATATAGAGAAGAACCCAAAAGGAATCAAAGTGGACCCCCTCGTGCCAACTGGCAATTGCAACTCGAACATGTTGAAACATTATTGTTATTATTGCATCATGTGATGTGCAATGAATTAGCTCGTGGTGGTGTTGTTGCTCTTTCTCTCTTTATCTATCTCTTCCTCTCTGTCCTATGGATTTCTGGTGATGAGACGAAAATGTAGATATTTATAAAAGAATGAACTTGTTTCAGGGGAAAATAACACTGATCGTTTTCGGTAGTGTGTCTTGTCTACGTTGCGTGTGTACTGCGTATATTTTTGTTCTGGACGAGGTGAACCGAGTGAGAAAGAAAGAAAAAAGTAAGTAACTGATTTGTAGTTCTTTTATCGTCTGCTGGAAATTGATACTCAGCATACAAGGATGCAGCATTGAACCACCTTGTGAGGTGATGCAGTTAAGATTAATCCTGTGAAATATATATATTTCTTTTTCCCTTTTTACTTAATATCATAAAAAATAATGTCAACTTGTTCCGACTCGGTTGTGCACAAACCGCACTTCTTGTATTTGTACGCACAACAGATGACACGATGTAATATTAATTTTCAAAAAATTGTCTTACAAAAAACTAGTTTTTTTCTTATTCTCCTAGAATCTTCTTATCTTTATTGGTTCCCAGGAAAATATGAATTTGAAAAATGCATGTGAAGAATTAAATCAGTATGTCGGCCTTTGTAAATGTGTACTTGAGACAGAAAAAAATATGCTGAAAAATTTCCTTCACTTCATTTCCATTCATGTTTACTTTTTCTGCATTGATGCTCAAGAACAATTTAGTGAATGGAGCCAGGAATGTGAGTAAACTGGAAGAGGCACACTCACGAGGACACAAGGTGCTTGAATTGCATAGCAAGGTTCTCTTTTCAACCGGCTTTTTGTTGGTCAGTCACTCAACTAAGTATGAAATCGTGAATGATGACGACATTTGACACTGACACACTGCCATTTTATTCAGTGGAGTGGATACAAATGCAGAGTTTGGTGGTCGAAGAATAACTCAAGGAATGATCATGCTTCCTGAAAAATACAAAGATTAATTGACAAATGGCAATAGCCATAAATCTTCACTTCACAAACATGCATGAGCACGATTAACAATCCATTCAGTCACTTGCTATTTTACATATTAATCGAACCCATTTGACGATGGGCTCGCTCGGACATTTTTCTGCTTTTTCTATGAATCATTTCGAATTCAGACGAAAGGATTGCAGGTTTTATTATTATGAGATTTGGTTTCTTGAAGAAAAGTTACCCAATAAATTGTTGCTATCAGTGATTCAGTCCTTACAAAATTGTCACTCTCATTTTTGACCTGAAAGCAATGAATGAAATATCCCCATTAAAAATAATGTTCAAAACAGGGTGAGGTCCAAATTTACTTCTACAAATCTCAATCTGACTCCGATATTGTAATCAACCTCTAGACTCTAGACACGAACAAAAGCGTTCTCTAATGCAATTTTAAATTACAGTTTTATACCGTGAGCTGTTTAAAAGCTCTTCATTCGTTGCTTCGGGTATCAAACAGAAACACATAAAGTCAATATTGTCCACCCGGGCAATCACGACGAGTTACGAGGACGACGACTAAGATGACACTTAAGGAATTGATTTAAAGCTTTGAAAAACGATTCAGTGTTCAAAAAGTCATCAGACGTCATCAAGGGGTCATAAATTAAGAATCCGTTGGCTCTGGTGTGCTAAGAGACAGATCAACCGTATCTTTCTCTTGAGCTCACCCACTACTACCACCACGAAACAGTCTCTCGAAGTCCTGCTGCTAACTATGCATGATCGCACAACTTGTACAAAACCTCAATTTCTCGAACACACCTTTTCCATCCCATATAACACCTAATCGCAGTTTTTGTGGTGTACTAAGACATCATGCATACATAAAAATATTCACCGAGCGTACCTTCTGTACTGTGCTAGTTGCCTCGAGTCAGACGGAAAGAGACAGTGAAAAAAGGTACAAGACAGAAAAGTGATAAATTCCGATAAAGATTGAAAAACCCACAATGAGCCATTGACTAGTCTTTTTTTCTTATATATTGCCAGACACTGCCCTACGTGTGTTGCCTTTATTTAATTTTTACGACCGGGACGTCCCTCCAATAAATAAAGTATGGATGACTTACGATCGAGGAATAAAAAACATTAAACATCGCATTGTCCGTACTCAATTGTTGTGATCCATCAAAGCTGCATTATCTCACTTCTTCGCTTCACTCGAATTGTTTACCACAATTCAGTATCATCGTCGTGGTTCAGTAAGCGTGCTTTATGCTCTATGCACGACAGACATGATCGAATTGTAAAGAGCCGAGCCCTGTTCCATCGCTCCATTGACAAGGGAAGAATATTGAATAATGGAGTTCAGTACACACAAAGAGAAATAATGGGAAGTCGTCTTAAGAAGACAAAAAATTGATAGAAAGTAGTTCTGGTGGTGAACTCGAGTTTGGAGACATGTGAAGAGGCTATAGTAATAGATCAATAGAATGAAAAGAAAATGACAAGGAAGAGACAGGAGGACACGCGTCGTGTTGACTCGACACCGCCTCACGACCTCCTGTGACACGGCTCATTTGTTTACTCAATCCTGTTGAGCCAATCAGCAACTTTACCTATCAATTGTTATCACACTGTACACACTATTTATTTGTGTGCTTTTTTCTTGTCCTTGTCAGCAGAATGTCTCATTGTCAACGAGTGTCGACTCTCTTCTTGTTTGCTGTTCGCAACGAAAAGATTTAGTGTCTCATCGCCACTGCCAAAGCTAACTATTGTATAAGCTGGCCATTCATTCTACGAGCGAGAGGAGATTATTGATGCTGAACTTTTTTCTTTAACAAAGTAATAAATTCGTATAATAATGACCATTGAGAAGGTAACTGATGATATCAGTGAAAACAAACCCAAGCAAAGAGTGCGGTCAAGTCAAGCATTTTTTGTCGTCCTGTTTTTTTTTGCTTCATTCACCTCCATCTCCACAATGACTTATTCCTGACCGTATTATTTTCGCTTTTATGTATGCATTTACCAATTTTATTTCTATGTGGATAATGGGAGGTGGGAGAATCCTAGTCTAGGTTTCGTTGAAAACGAAAGTGTAGATTCTCTTGTATTTAAACAGTCTTTGCCTGTTTCTGTTTGAATCGACGAAAAGTATTTCATTTTTACGATTTTGCTGACTGATTCATGACTGTCCATATTAAGGTGGATCGTTACGTCTCTGGTCCCACTTTGCATTTTTATTGCGTGTATATCGTCGTATAAGTGATATATTAATGGTACACTTTTTCTTCTCCGTGTGAATGGTCAAAAAGAATCAAAAACTGTGCGCGCACACATTTTTTCTGCTTATTCTGGATGGATATGGAAGTTGATAAGAATTAAAATGTAGAGGAAGACAATAATACGAGGCGGCAGAACGACTGGAAAAAATGAAGTGAAACCAAAAGTTCTTTTGGTGGCTGGTCTAAAATTCCCATTGTTGAACTTTTTTCTTAATACGTTGGTAATAATGAGAATGGTACGTGCATGATGAAGTGATGCTGACACTCCTGATGATTACGCAATTGAGGCATTTATTTTGTAAATTTAAAAGCTTTCTCTGCTATTATTATTGCCTCAAACTCAACTTACAATTTAATTGAGAAAAGATCGTGAAAACGAGTCAGTCAGTATTTTTGTATTCTTTCATCTTCCATTCATACCACCTCAGTCTGCATCTTCATCGCATCAGCTGAATAATGAACGACAAGGAGGAGAACAAGAAAATCGTGTTAGAAGGTATCGAATCGAGAGAATTCAATCATTCGTTGCTGCTTTTATTTTCGGATGTTGAATAATCTCGGAACATTATCACATCACTTAAACCCTTCAAAGCGAAGGAGTTCGTCAAAGCACACAAGGGTAAGAGGAGGCCACCCGCGATTCGTAATGTGATGGCATGTCTCCTCTCGTCTTGGGCAGGTGCCGATTCTGGTGTATTGAGCAGTATCGGCTCATCACCCTATCATTGGACAGTGTACCCCGTTTGATTTTTATGTTGACTGTTATTGCCGCTGCGTGGTTGGCAAAGGAAAGTCAACCTCTTACAGAAAACTCAAAATTGAGTACAAAGAATCGTGTTTAAATGAAGTAAGAAATTATGCCGATGGTAAAACTCTGTAAATGACTTTCTTTACAATTGCTCATTTGTATGGATGAAAAAGACTCTTTCTTCGTTTGCGGGTAATCACCAATCGTGATTCCAATTCGATGAAGTAATCAATTCCTTTTTGTTTTAAACAAAAATCCCATTAGTGTCTTGTTAATCTTTTAGATAAATAAAGGCATAAGGGAGGTTAGATGGCTTTGGGAATGGCACGGGCTCGAGACGACGACAGGCGAGACACCTCTCGCCTGTCCCTTTTTTCTTTCAAGCGTAAAACCTGTTTTCGATGTTTTTCGGAATTGCCATGAAAATCAGCAATTAGCATTAATCGGCATATGTAGACTACATTTATGTAGCTTGCTTTTTTTGTGTCATTTTGTAAAATAGTTTTACGCATTCCTCGCCGATATCTAAATAGGTACAATAATATTGACAATGAAAAACTTGTAGGTTCTGGACAATATGGATTTATATTAATATTGGTATGTATATTTAGGGTATAAAACGATGAAAAGGAACAGAAATGTGGAAAGTATAATAATAAAGGTAATGCCGGATCAGTCTGTCAGATAATGTTTATGTAATGATTTGTGTGACTACACAACTGAAAGCAGAATTCTTGTCAAGTGGTTTAACTTCGTTTTTTCGTTGGTTCGCGTGGCGTACGTGAAGTTAGAATTCGAGGTCGTACGTACGCAATGTTGCAAGTGTGATTCCCTCTGGCATAAATATTACATGCGTGGATGATTTTGGACAGATCATAGATCAAATTGGGTGAGTTGTTCCTTCTATTAGCTTCTTTCGAAGTAATAAAATTTGAAAATCATAACTTTCAAATAAAAAAAAGTTTCCTTTTCGTCTCTTACGAGATATCTACATGAGAGAATGTGTCATATTTATTTACTGTGAAGCGGGGAATAAATCCGGGATATTCTCATGAATTTCTGTAAAGAACTCTGATAACTTCTTGAACTTTTAATGCTTGCAGTTACAGTTGTGAAGTAGCCAGATCCAATACTGAGAACCCGGTGCTTATAAACTTGACTTACGATTAGTCTTACAACAATTGAAAAGGACATTCGCATGGCTAATGCTGTTAGTGTCACCAGCTAAACATTCTTTTTCCTCTAATTTATAATAATAATGAAGACAATCATAAGTGATCAAAAAATTCGTAATTCTTTGTTGTATTCCATGCTGGATTTTATCTTTCGAATTGAATAATAATTTATAATAATATAATAATAATACCTAATAACAATCGTGGCCATAATAGATACAAGGTTATAGCGGGTTTTTCCATTCTTCTTGTGCTTTGCTTGGTGAAGTAAAGAGTATGGAGAGTTGTGTGATGCTGCTGTGCCCCATGACAAGGAACATACCGTATTTTATCTGCTTATGGCTTCGCCTGTCGGTCAGGTTTTTTTCTGAAGATTTTTGAAGAAAAGAGAATAAATCTGGTGGTCAACTTAGGGAAAATTTATAGCCGATGTGGCATGAATAATCGAAATGAGATAAAGTGATCTCAAAAGAAATGTTTGGAATGGTGGTGGTGGAGTCACTCTCCGAAGTGAATTGAAATTGGTAGGCAAAGCAATTTTGATAAAAAAAAGATGAAGGAATCAACTTACACTGCATTTCTACGATTAACGAAAATGTTTACCTGCTACTGCATCATCATCGCACGGAACTCACAAAATAAGTACAGGAATAAGCAATATCGTTTTAAATAGTCTGGGAGCAGCGAATGTAATGGAACGCAACAACAGGTAGACAAAGTGCACACAGAGAATGGGTTTGGAGATGAGCGCATTATTGTCAGACAGCTAAATGATGATGACGATGGTTTGGTTACCCAAAAAAGAGAAGAAAATAGATAATACAATAGGAAAAGAATTATAACTTTTTCTCTCTTCATTTCATTTCTCTTGAGTAGCATTCAGTCAGTCACTCCTTTACAGATACCATAGATCAGCTTAGTGTTTCCTTAACGCTATAACTTATCGTTTCACATGTCATTTGCCCATAACCAGTCAAGACTTTTTAAAAATGCATACGTAATACTTTGCCTCTTTTCTTATTAGTTAGTGACTGTAGCCAATAACAATAGACAGGAGCAAAACCCTAATACATGCATAAAGGGAAAGAAGAAAAAGGCTGAGTTTTTCTCTTCTGCTACGCGCTTCAATGAGCTATACATCAAGCTTCTACTTTGTTCAATGAACAATAAAACGTGTAAATTCTGTGGGCGACTTGTTAAGTGTCTATGAATTAAAAGATTAACTAAAAATTTTCCCTCGCTTCACCTTTAATAATTGCAGAAAAAATAATTGTTATTGTTACGGTGGATGGAATGGAATCATAGTCGTTATCAATCGTTTTAGTTATACTCATGTTTTCACTCGACCCGGAACCAAAACCAAACTAAAGCATCGACTTTCAGCCAGGCCCGTTTCACCAATCATAATCCCATGAAAATATCTTTTCGGTTATGCTGAGAAATCAAAGTATTATTTCCTTGAATTGTTCCTCTTGCCGTCATTTATAATCATAATTATGAGCAGTGGTAGTAATGTTTAATAACTGGTAAGCATTACACGGTACTTTGTAGATCAGCAACAAGAAACCTATACAAATGATCATAATAATAATCATAATAACGATAATGAAGAAGAGGTACAAGGCGCAAGTTGCCATTTGACAATGATCTAAGCATTGGAGTCATTGTTTCGTGTTAAGTCATCGGAGAAGAATGCGTTTGTGTTTGTGTACTGCCTTTTGCCATGTTATGTTACTTATAAGTTACTAATGCACAAACAAAAAGCAACAAATAGTCCGGCAAGCAATAACAATAATCATAAAAGTAATAATCGTGATAATCATAAAATATTCAATGGGTATAGTATTTAAACGTTTCCTTCTCTTCAGGCCACATTCCTTTCGTATGTTGCACACAAGTGCTCGTGCATTTTAGATGGACATGTGCATACAACACAATAAAATAAAAAGTGACTCCTAAAACGAACCTGATACTTATAGGCAAGGCATTGGTCACCAGTTCCTAAAAAAGAAACAAAAGTGATGGATCAGATCACCTTTAAGGGAGTGTTCAGCTCAGGTATATTTTGGGATCAACTTCACTCCGCCATAATGATCACTCTCTACCTAATCTTCATCTTCAATTATCACCGATAAATATTGTTACCTTTTTGTTTAGAAATGTACTATTTCTGGAGTTTAAGTAAATCGTTATGTCATTTCTACCTCGACAAAAGGAGAGAGAAAAATGTGATCATTACGCATTATGGTGGATTGGACACAGTACATAAAAAGGAGGAAACATGGTCACAGTAATCGTAAAATGATTATTAGTATTAAAAAAGATCAAAACTATTTCTGTATTGCATTGACTCTCTCTTCACAAAGTATAACTTGAAGCCAATTCACAAACTCAGTTTTCTATTCATTTCTGGCTTGCAGAGTGACTGACTGCCTTACTTCAAATAGATATTAAAAGCATAAAAATTATTGTTATTATTATGATTACCATATTACGTGTGCATGTGAAAGTGGAGTAAGGAAGATAGACGAGGCGAAGAGATGGAAATAGAGAGGAACGAGATGAAGAAGAGAGATGGATACACTATTAAAAAGTGACTGAAAAAGAATGGATGGATGACGACGGTAGAGAAAGAGAGACGAAGAAGAGGAAGAAGAAATCTTTTATACGAAATAAATCAATGGGGATTTATTTTAAAAACACAATCTGTATTGTTAATCAGTGGCGATAAATCTGTCAAATGAATGTTGGAATG
Source organism: Cyphoderus albinus (assembly GCA_021029165.1). Classification (NCBI taxonomy): domain Eukaryota; kingdom Metazoa; phylum Arthropoda; class Collembola; order Entomobryomorpha; family Paronellidae; genus Cyphoderus; species Cyphoderus albinus. Next base: position 77,432 of record VYYJ01000073.1, on the reverse strand, counting down.
CCGTACTTTTGTAAACTGATACACACATACTTAAGCAAGCGTATGTGTGTAGAAAGAAGGGAGATGCAGTTTACGCAGAGACTCTCTCTCTCTCCGCTCTTGAGAGACGAAGAGAAAAAAGTATCCATGACAAGGGTCAACTCTGCGGGATGTCGCCGTTGATAAAAAATACACATCATCCCAATCCTCCTACATTTTCTTAACTTCCCACCTAAAACAGCATCGATGGTGCTTCACTGTAACGCAACTTACTCCACACACGGCTAAATGGTCACATGTAAAATATTGTTAAGGTATTAAAACATGACCATCATTGTAATGGAGTGGAGTTAATGTATGTACTATAAATGAACACCTTAATTTCTTTTGCCCTGTTAAGTGAGCGAAAAATGAATTCATCTTTGTTTCTCTTTCTCGTATTTTCCCATCAATTCAAATGATCTATGCTCAACTTACATTGAGTTTAAAGATTTGTTAAACTGACTGCTTTATTTTTTCTACTTTCCTTCTCGTCGTCTCCTTTACAAATCAATTTTTCATGTAAATACTTTGGGAGTGAAATTTTCATAGAATTTTTTGTGGTGTCAAGCTAAGCCTTGGATTTATTTACTCATTCGTGCAATGTAGCACAAACACCATTGAAGAATAAGATCATTCTCAGGAGTTTAACCCAAGGTTTTGTTTTATCTTCGAAGACGAAATCTCTCACAGCCAAATCATCAAATCACTACATTTTAATGTGCAAATAAGCAACAACCGACCAACGTTTCCGTACCTGAAATCTCCTTGTGAGTCAAGCATCTTTTGTTTTTGGATTACGGCTGCGTTTACGATCTTTTTCGCGAATTGCCTTTTTGAAAGGCTCCGAATTCAGATGTGCCGTGGAAACTAAATTGAGCAGCCGTTAATACCGCGGAGCCACGCAATAAGACGATTGGGATGATTACGTTTTAGACACTTAAGCCGAAAATGCTCAGTGATCCAAAGCTAATCAAAGAGCGCCTGTAACCACATCAACGTCCATAATGAGAGAAGATAATTGCCTTCCGATAATAATTGCTATCCCGCCGAGAGCATTAATATATTTAAGAGGAGGATGAAAGAACATCGGAGATTGAACATTACCAATTTCGTTTCTCCATCACAAAATTCCCTTCTGCATTCATTCACATTCACACAAGTACCTACGTATATAATTGAGTAAATCACTTTTGAACAAAGGTATTTGAGCCAGGCTTTCTTGTTCTTCATGCTGTCGCATTCACATTAACCCTTTCGCTTTTATTAATAGACAAAACTGCTAATTTACACGTTCCTATTTTATTCCCACTGACGTTTGAAACGGGAATTTAAAATGCAGGCAGTTTTATTTTTAATGCCACAGAGAACAAAGAAAAAATGAATCTCCCAAAAGGCAGGCAGCACCATCTGCCGTAACACTCACTCAAATTGTTATCGTTATGATTCAATTCGAAAAAAATAATCTTTTAGTTTCAAGTTTGTTTAAAAAGGGAATCACAAAAGCATTTTCTTTGAGGCAAAAAATACTTTTCTTACAAGAAACCTATAATTTGGAGAAATGGGCATAGTGAATAATTTTGTACGGTTGTGTGGTTGGCTGTTGATGCAACCATCCGGTACGTCATGGACTTCAAATCTTATCAGACAACGAAGTGTTTTCATTTGGAAACAAAAATTACGCAATTCTACCTGTTTTGCAGTAAAATTGACGGGCAGCTACTGAAGTCAGAATTTGTTTAGGAATGACCGATACACCTTCTGCAGCACTGCCCCTCTTTATTCACGTAACAAGTGTTCGTCACGGAAGGAAATGCTTACGCTCCAAGCAAGATAACGTCGAGTGAAACGGATCATATCAACGTAAGACAAGAGATACTTTACGATACCATAAAAACAATCAAACGCTGAATTGGAAAAATGGTGGGTATACAGTTTCAATTTCGTTAAAGTTTGTTAGTATCCTTTGTCCGGTATCATTTTCTCGGTAGTCACATCGGGGCAAACTGTCATTGGACAGCTGTGAAGTTTGTCGTGCTGGAAAGCTAAGATGGATCGGAAAACCATTCTTTTTACGATTCGTCCGAGCCATTAGCTCGATTTATTTATTGCATCAATTGACGACTGAAAGCAAAAGGTACTCAACTCAAGGCAAGTCCATGTAATTAAGATTAGTATCAGTTATTTATTGTTTTTCAGAATAAGGCTCGAACTCTGAAGAATCAAAAGGGAAGTAACATAAAATCCTTTATCTATTGTTTTATCAATTCTTAGTTCGTTTGATGATTATTTGCTCTCAGTGAAAAGCATATGTGACACAATAGATCGGTCGTGCATAATTACCCGTATACACACAATACTATTCCATAAAACAAATTTTTACTGCATGTAAGTTCGTTATGAAGTGCATTGAGTACACATTTCATTAGGTAGGTCGAATGCACTCGTGGTTTTCTTTTGATGCATTAATGAACCACAGCAATGGCTAATTGCAATTTGTAGCTACAGAGGTGTAATTTACAGCATTAAATGAACAAAGGAAGTGAGCATGGTCAGGGTTGGTTACCTCAGATTCGGCCGAAAGTGGAGTCGCAGCAGTCAAAAAATTGCTCAAGCATCATCATCGTGGCCAATTCTCCTTACTTGACACAGCTCCACAATCCACTCAACCAGCACGTTCCTCCTGTTTGTCGAGTACTAGCTTTACAAGAAAAAGAAAAAAAAGAAACAAGTTTCTCTTTAAACAACGAAAGACGTAATAGCAGAAAAGCTTTTGATGATAAGAATCAAAATTTGAGAATTATAATGGCGTGAGTATAAAGTGTAAGCATTGAAGTCAACAAAAGGTCCGAAACATCCGTTTCGTTTTATACTCATATTATTTAAAGAATACGAAAAGTAAACAGAGAACAAAATTAATCGCAATTTAGAATATTCTTCAGTTCATGTTTTTGATTTTATGATTTTTTCCACCAGTTTTGATGATGATGAGCTCTGTCAAGTATGAAAAGTTAAGAAAATACTTACAAATGGTAATGAGTCTCCTCGAAAAGTGTTTCAAGGCATGTTTCAGGTTGTTTGTTTTATTGTGCACCTGCTACCTGCCAAACATATTCCTAAATAATAATTACTACTTACACTACAAGTGTTTACTAATAGTTTCCCACATTTCACACAAGTTTAAGTGTCATTAATAATTGGTGCTTGTTGCGCTTCACGTGGTGGTAGGTCCTGTAAAATCATGCGGCGTACGAAATATAATAAGTAAGGCGTTCTCCGTCTAATTCATCATTTCACTCCTCTTTTCTAACATAATCAGTACAAAATGATTTTTATCCTTTCAGACAATGCAAACATCAGATAAATACATGCTCTTCACTTGAAGAACTTCTTTTTTAGAACTTAAAAGCCTCAATAAAACTGCTCTCTGATTCATCATCTAACATTTATTGACGTTCCGAACATTGCATCTTCTCCCTCAAAATGTTTGTAGTCATATTCACACAAAAAATGGTGATTTTTTATTCGAATAAATAACGAAAGTGAAAATTACCACGATTGCGAGCATACTTTGGAATATTACTTGCAGAATGTATTATTCACACCAGGAGCAGTGAGAGAGAAAAGAAATTTTCAATTTTATGATAAATGTTTCCATATCATATACTCTGCTGCCTATAAAAACATCTTTTTTTCTTCGCAGTTTCTTTTTTCTCTGTACAGACACATCCATATCCATCTCATTTCTCATCGTCTTACTTATGTCTCTGTTTCCCCTTTTAAATCCTCAATTCTCAATATATCATAAAATGATCCGTAAATATTTAAAGTAGGAGAAGCATCTCTCTATCTTTTTGCTCTCTTTCTCGTCTCATCCGAAATCGGCCCTCCATTTTACAAATAATGTGTTCAAGCAGGCAATGATACAAAATATTGCTATTGCCATTATAAAAATGTATGCAAGTGAGATTGTTTGCCGTCGCTGTCGTGTGTGCATTTAAAATAAATACGTATATGAACAATTCGTGTGTGTTCCCTTTCCACTTTTTTTCTTTCGCTACTACTTTCAAACTTTGGTTATGAATACATATTTTGATAGGAAAACGACACAGGCTGAAAGAGAGAAAGAAAGAGTCTCTTTTTCGTACGACATACCACATCACTTCTTCTTAGGATCATCCCTTCTTCATGGGATTTTGAAATTTGAATGATGACAGCAGAAGCCGTGGTAATAGTTGGTGCATGCATTCCAGCAAAGGAAAAAGACTGCATCAGACTGAGAAAGATACATTTGGGGACAGACGACAACCAACGACGAAAACCATCACATCACAGAGAAATATTTATTTCGAATGATATGTTATGCTATGATTTTCATCCTTCTACTTTGAATAAACCGTAATAAAAACATCTAGTGCATTTATACACTTTAGTTACTTACTGATGCACTCTCTCCAAAGTTATGATTCCGTTTCATTCACCAACCGAAAGAATAAAACGAAATGATTCTGGATTACGGTTTTTTGTGGATGTGTGCGCGTTTTTATAGATGGGAAACCGTAGGAGGTATTAGAGCTTAAGCTTTACTTTTATAGGTTTGGATTTTTGCTCTGAATGTCAGACGCATTGTGATAAATATGACTTTTGTTATCCCTCAAAAATATTTTGAAGTTTCCTTTTTCTTGATCAAGTATAGATCTTGATCAAGTCGCACGCACAACTGAGTCAAGAACAAGGAGAGGGACCCATCATAAAATATGCAAAGATATGCATGTTTCACAATGTGATGTGTTGGCATACACTGTCACAAAAAAGAACAGTGGAAATGTGAACCATAAAAATATTTTGCATAAAATATGGAATGGAATGATTATACCTGCATGGTATAATAGCAAAGCTATGGACTATTCAAAAGCAAATCTGTATTTTTAATACAGAAAAATGACTCATTCGTTTTATAATCAGAATATTATATGCAATAAAAAATTTAATACCACATTCTTATTTGTACTTTTCATTGATGGTAAAAAACTAATATTTACAAACTGATGTTAGTAGACAGTCAACTAAATTATGGATTAGCATGCCAAACTATAAACATACATAAATTATGCGAGCCGATCAAATCATGTTAAGCGTGAAAATTGAATTCCGTTATTGAATGAAATCCATATTGTTAAAACATGACAATGTAAAAGCAATGGATAATGTTATGTGAGAAGGCAGTTAAATGTTGGCATCAAATTAACTGTATGTATCTATTTATATAACGTTTTTGCATTTCACATGGTACTGTGAAAAAGTTAGCCCAGCAGATTTAATTTATATGCAAACTGCTATTTATTAGGTTTTGTTTGTGTTTATATGGATTTTATGTAATAAGTAATAAATAGTGTTATGCGAAGTGTCGATTATAAGAAGTAAAAAGAAATTGATTTTTTTTAAATATTTTACTTCCAATTATTTGTTACAAAGAAATAATTGTTCATCTTATTTGTCCACATGTGAAATATTTAACAGACTAATTTTCAACGTATTGTGTATACAAGCAATTTTTATCAACAAAGTCTATATAAAATATAACCTAAAGTGTCTGACTTTTCTAAACGAGTAATTGTCACACTTGTCGTGGCTGGCTAATATTTAGAGAAGAAACCTTTAATAAGAAGTAATGACACGCTCGGGTTTTCTTGTGGTCTCTCCTAAACCACGCTGCTGCTTCTGGTTCTCCATCTGCGCAACTTATAAAAAATCACATCGGCAAGGCAAGAGAGAAAAGAAACAGTTTTCAATTTTACTTTGCTCTCCGTCCTACTCGTACTCCCGCTCCTTTTGCTGCTTGTGTTTGTTGCGGTATATTATGAAAGGAAAAAATTGATGTCAACCTATTTATCAGGATTATATAATAACATTTTTTAAAAAGGGGGCACACAACAACAAAGGGAAAGAGAATTCGGAGAAGGAAAGAATAGAGCGAGAAAAACTCTTTTTTGTCATGTTCATTCGTTCTTGGTCGCTCTCTTGCGGTTATTGTTATGATTACGATTATTGTGAAAGTGGCGAAGAAGAAGCGTCAACGCGAGAATCTATTATTATTATTACTACCATTATTATTACTTCATTGCCACTCACGTCGCCTCGAATTACTCCTCTCAAACTATGCTCTCTTATTAGAACATTTTTCTTTGAGTTTCATGAAATGTAACGCAGACCATCAAATCCTATTTCTAAGAGGTGAACACAAAAATCGGTCTTCGCTATTTCATGATCGTCTTTGCCTTATATACAAAACGTGTTAAGTAGACAGACATTGAAATAAAACTTAAGTAGCAAAAATGATGAATAATTTCGATTCCTTGCTACCTCTCCACCTACACCACATACATATCCGGCTTATCTCCATTGCCATCCCATTTTGTTGAGTCGGCTTCCACTACAAAAAGTCGGAGAAAAAAGGGACGCGGAGGAAGACGGATAAATATTATGAATTTATTTGAATCAAATCCAGACCATACGACAGGGACAACGACGACAATGGTAAAGAACGAATTGAGAAGTCAAAATAGTGAAATGGAAATGGAATATATTTTAGGAGAGTGAAAGAAAGAGAAAAAATAGCATAATATTGTATATTGGTAAGAATAAGAGTTTAGGTATATTTATTTGATATATGATGTAATCCCCTTCACTTCTTTGTCATTTTTCTCTCCCTATGAAAAAGGCAACTAGTCAAAGTGCGACTGAGAGGGAAATCTACATACAGATGGATTGGAATAAGTAGCCGCATTAAACGAGACGAAGGTGTCATTTTCTGGTGAAAAGTAAAGAAGAGCGAAATAAAGAAGAAAAAGCGAAGAACTTGTCGTTACCTTATAATAATAATTCAGTATTTTTTTCTCACTTCCCTTTGATCGCGTATGACTGAGAGTGAGAAGAGTCTGAGTAAAGTAGTTTTTTGTACTTTTTCCTTCAAAGAGCGTTTTTCATGTCGCCGGTCGTGCTTTCATTTTTATTTATGCCTTTTCTACATAAAAATATACAGAGTCACACTGTTTCAATCCAATGACATCATTACCACTTTCTGTTTGTGCATGTTTCATCCTGTGAGCTCGTGTGTGTGTACCTGATTCCAAACAAGATTCTTATGACAAGAATGGGAACGATGCTCTCTCTTTCTCCTAAAAGTAATTCAGTCAAGCCTCTGCTCCTTGTTAAGTGTAGGGAGTTTTATTTACGGGGAGTGAGAGAAAAAACTTTCTGATAAATCATTATAATGCTGTCATGGAAGTAGTCAAAGAGGATTTGGGATTTCCATAAAACATTTATTTCTGTTGAATGCATCTACAGATACGTAGAGTAAAGTGGTACAATGAAACAAGAATATTAGCACTTTAGTGGATACATAAAATTCGTTTAAAACGTATAAATTCCCCGTATCGATTGATATATTGCCATTTGCCTATTATTCATACATGTATCACTTTTGGAGTTTTACAGTAATGATACAGAAGGACGGCGCGCCGGCACGGCACAAGTGCAGGAAATGGCTTGTAAATGTAATGGCTCAAGACATTAAAATAAAATGGAGAAATGAGGAGTCACACATTAGCGTTATGTATGACGGGGAAAGAGAGAAAGGGGAAAAGAAAATGGGCAAACTTTGTTTGACGAAGGTGACACCGATACCGCACTCAGGCACGCCGAGGAAATTGAAAGTGAGCATTAGAATTTCTATGTGAGTATTGTGTAAGTTGGAGATACTCACGACTAATAATAAGATACTTGTTATCTCGCCAGAAAGTATAAAATTACTCGTTTGGCCGATGTTGCAGAGTTTCACCTTTGAAAATGTCCCATGCTCCTGCTAACAGAGCTAGCCTATCTGGAGAGAATGCAGCGTGGTAAAAGCAGTTATTACATCAGTGAAATATTTTGTTCCGTTTAGTCGGAAATAGAAATAACGAGGCAAGGAAGAAAGGTAAACAATTTTTGGTTATAAATGGAAGCATCTTCTAAAAGGCAGGAGTAACTAACAAAGTAAGTAACTACCTTAGCAAAGAGTTTCTCTTGGTCGCAAAAAATTTCCACACCAAAAATAATAATAAATCTGTAAAGGAATAAAATGGTAGGAGGAGGAAGAGGAGAGAAAGGGAAGACGAAGAGGAAAACCGTTCCTTCTCATTTCGCTACAGAGAGAAGAAGTAAGAAACACGGGCTGCTCAAACTGAACTCGAAGCTTTTCTTCGTTTCCCTTCCCTTCACTCTTCTCAAATATCCACTTTGAGAATCCAGCAATAGACTGAGGCAGAGGCAGTGGCAGTGGCAGTCCAGTAAACAACATTCAAGTATGTGGAGGAAGTTAAGTAAGTCTTTTATACACTGTATTACGAGCATTCATTATGATTGTAGATGTGTGTATAGAAGTTGTTTTTCTCTCTTGAGTTCGTAAAACTGTCTTCTTCTGTTGGTGTTGAGTTGCTAAAGTACGCTTTTTTGGTTTTTAGATGGAATTTAAGGGCTTTCAACAGGCCGAATATCGAAAGATTTACTTAGTTACCATTTTTTTCTTCTCTCCACTTTCCTCAACAGCAGGAGCAGTGGCAGTGGAAAGTATCAGAGCAGAGCAGGGCATTGGGAGAGGTAACAAGGGAAACACTTGTACCACTTTCTACGCCTTCTTTTCACTGAGAATTTCGTATAAAAGGAGTTATTTAAAAAGATATAAGTTGATATAGCAAGGAGGAGGCTGACGACAGCCGGAAAAAGAAGAAAGCATAAAGTAAGCGAGCGAGAGCATTTTGTGCTTATGTATTTATGTATGCACTACATAAACATAAACAGAAGAGAAAGAACAAAAAGGACATTCCGTGGTGGAGAAGTAAAAGTAGAAGTAGCGAGGGATACTGTGGTCCGTTGCGCGGTGACGGTGAAGAGAAGAGAGTGAGCAGTGAAAAAGAGTGGTCGGTTTTCGTAGGAAACAGCAGCGGCAAGAAGAATAAACACTGGCGAAAATCTATAAAGCTTTTACTTAACAACTCTGGTAACAATATGAAAGGACATGATAGGGAAACATGCATGTATATAAAGCTTGACATAATAGCTCTTTCTCGCTAATTTACTCACGACGACAACGACAAACAAGAGCGGCAACGAAAAAGAAAGACGGCGACTCTCCACACTTCTTATTACTTGCTGATTGTATTTTCTCAACTTTTATACTGATACTCAGATATTTAGAGTGGTGATGGTGCTACTGGCTTGCTTTCCCACTATCGCCATCCACATCGTCACCATCATCACACTATCAGAAAATTTCCAATATATTTAGAACTACTTCTAGCAGAAGCGAAAGAAGGGAGCCCACCAACGCAATGTGTTTCTCTTGTGGTCAAAGCCATTAATGGGTGGCTTCTTTTTAAAAGCATTTGACTATTTCGGAAGCAATATCGACTTTTCCTTTTTCCTACATAATTCCTCTCAAAAACATTGTGCCACTAAACAGTAACCGAACCGCATGACTACGTGTATGCATACTTTTCCTTGTTTTCCACTTCCACTTAAGGAAACATAAAAAGACGGAGAAAACTGCTTCATACAATCACTACTCGCTACTCTCACTTTTCTTCTCCAGAAAGAAGTAAAGCTGATGGGCTCCCTCATTTTATCTTATTTAAGAAAGAATCGTTATTTGTGAGTACCTTTGATGGTGGTCGGTGGGTCATTCCGTTTTTTTTCAATATTCTAGTAACAATAGCAAAGTCAATCCGATGTGAGCTAGCTGCAGGTCATAAATACTCAGGCTTTTATGCTGTTCGTTGTTTTGCACGAATGGAAATTATCTTTTTTCTCAAATTGATAGCTAATAGAGGGAAAGAGGAGCGAAAGATAGTAAAAGCAAAGTGCACAAATAATGCGACTTGTAACAACATCTTTCTTTTCTTTCTTATCATATCCAAGTTTTTCTTAATGTGTTTTCAAATAAACTACTCAGTTTGCTGTGTGTGTATAATACTGGGTTTATGTGGTTGGTTGATGGCAGAGTTTTGTAAATTCGTCGACTTCCTCTGAAGGAAATGCGAGTGATTAGTTTACGTATTAGGATTAGTACAAAGCAAAGTAATCAGAATAAAAAATATGGGATTTAAAGAGGAAGTGGTTACAGAGTGAAATGCTCTGATTCAAATCTACTTAACAGAGACCCTAAGAATGTTTCCCGGTCCAACTTTATTATAAATTAATTTTTGTATGAAAACTTACGTAGTCACGAATAATGTAATGCGGAGGAACGTCGTCTCGTGACTCTACTGATGTATTTAATGACATTTTGGATTTTGCTTTTTCTTTCCAGTTAGTTCACATGTTACTATTTTGTAGGTAGACATAATATGAAGGTCAGATTGTAAAATAAACAAAATGAGGCTTACAATTTTTAATCGCTATCTCACTCTCAACACGAAAACAGGAATACCCAGAATAACTGAGCCTGAGCAGGAGCTCGAGTTGGAGCAGTACAAACAGCAAACAGCAGCAGCAGCGGCAGTGGGAATGCTTAAGCGAGCAAGCAAGCAAAAAGCAATAATGAAGTAAAATGGCAAAAGGGACTGAACAGAAATCATGTGAAAAGTTTACTTGTTCTGCTGTTCAAGCAGAAGTGCTTACTTACAAAACTGACTGGTTTAGAAAGGTAGATTCATGCATAAAATTTTATTATTTTCGTCCCTCTAACAGGAATTATGTATTTATTCGAGAAAATCCAGGAGCGAAAAGAGCATTGTAGACCAACCGACCGGTAGCTTGGGTAATTACTATGGGATAAAGATAAACAAATACGGATATGGTTGGAATGTGTAATTAGGATTTAATCGCAAAATTACTATCCGCTCACTCTCTCTCTCTTTCTATTCATGTATATCCATTTTGTGTATTTGCCTCCATTTTCCCAACTCTTTACTTCGCCTGCTTCTCCTCGTTCATAATAATTATATCCGAAAAACTTTCTTCCTTTCTATTTGCCATTATCAGACTTTGAGTTTGAACTGGTGTGGCGGTGACAATCCCCGTGTTACAGTTTTATGTCATTTCTTGTTTTGCACTCTCTCTTACATCACAGTCTCTTTCTCCATTAAAAACCTTTTGATGTCGTGTTCGATAAACATTCATGAATTTTAACTTGTTAATAAGCAGAAACCAGGTGAGTGAAGTGAGTGTATGACCAAATAAATGTATGAATGCATGTGTCCATTACAACTAGCTCAGCTCCAATCGGTAATCTTTGCCCCACGACATGAGTCTAGTCGAGTTGCTTTCACTGCTACCTCTAAATTAACAAAGCCTTTCCCAATAAAATCCGTTTCCTTTCTGTTCAGCGAAAAGAGAAGTCAAAAAAGTCATTAAGATTGAAAGCAGCAAGTGAGTTTAAAAAATGTATTTAATTCATGCTATTTATATTTTTTATTGGTGTTTGGGTCGATATGGACTGAAAAATCAGTTCAGTTTTTCTTAAGTGCTCCTCTGGGGCTGACTCCATAGCGAAATATTATTGCCGTTTGCCTCTTATCTGAGTAACGAATCTTGGAGTTAATAAAATGAAATAAACTGTAGAAAATAATAAAAGATGAAGGGAAAAATCATTTGAATAAATAATAATAGTAATTTCGCATTTTATGCACATCGCTAAATGTAATCAATGCATCATAAATAAACGTCACAATGTCTGAAAAGTCAAAGTGAACGGGTCTGCATAAATGGAAGTCGTAAGTTTGGCTCTCGCAACGGAACACACTCTCATATTTGACATAACACTCAAAAGGTGATTAAATTGGCAAAAAGTGGAGAAATAAAAACATGTTTCTTTGGAACAACTTTATTGTGAACACCCAACCATAAGGTAGTTTTACAAAGAGAAAAAAATAATCGATACATAAGTGAATTAATCGTGAGTGAGACCAACAAGTTGAATGCGGATATTAGTGCATTACACGCTACCATTAAATGAGAAAAGCTATAAAATGGCCAGATTTTGTTGCGCAATAGATTAGCACCAATTCCACCACATATGTTCAGTTCACTTGTAGAATGCGACGTTTTTTAAAATATGCCTTTTCTTTGACTTTCTCGTTATAGTCTTGCTTCTAATTGCAAAATGGTTCATAATCAGTAGAAAAAAGTGTTGGTTGTCTATCTACCATGAAATTTAGGTCGTTGATCATAACCAAAGTATTTCCTTTCCACAAACAAGACTCACTCACATAATTATTTTGCTGTGTTATTTTTTTCCACTTAAAGTTAAATGAAAGTCATCAAACAAAGAGAAGTGGCTATGAGAAAGATTTGTGTTACGTCAGTCGAATGTCCATAAAATACCAGGTTCAAATGGAAGAGAAGAAACAAACGAAGGATTTCACAGTAGTGAAAAATTAAAGTAGACTGCTGTTACTTGTGTCTGCTATTTTACTTCTCTGGAAATGATATGCTTTGGAGGCCTAAAAATAAAAACATTTTCTTCACTTCAAAAGGATAGTTTATTTTTCTTCTTTTCCCTCTTTCAAATTCTCACTTTCTTCTTTTTCATTTTCCCTTTTCGAGATGAAACGATCTTCCTGTGAGAACTGCAAGGATCATGGTGTGTGGTGCTGACGATGCCAGAAACCGGGAAGCACGGCTTTGTTACTCATTTATTTCGGAGTGAAAATCTAGATAGAATCATCATCACCATCAGCTTTCCAAGGAATCACAACAATTTAGAGCATCCAAACAAGAATTCATTCAACTCAATAAGAAAGAATTTTTTTGTACGCTTTTTTGAGTGAGCACTTTATTTGGATGTTGGATAAGGGATTCGGAACCATAAACTTGGATACTTGAATGATGATAAAAAAGTTAGTTAGTGTATTTACGTAATATAAAGAAAAGTTTTTCTCCTCTTTTTTCCTTTTCCAAGTACAAAATAAGATAAGGCACAACGAAAAAGTCTCTGCCGCATGAACAAAAAAGAACATCAGAGACAGCCAAAGCACTAGAAAATAATTACAAGAACAAAAATCCTTTTCTCTCATTTCACCCATTCCTTTTCCTCTTTACTTTTTTCTCTCTTTTCCTCCTTCTTTCATTTTAGTAAAATCAAAGGAAATAACTTGTATAAATTTGTCTGTTATTTTTTCACTTCTTCGTCTTTTCTCCCTATCTTCTTTCCTCTCTCTTTCTTGATGTTTGGAAATGAGATTTCTATTAATCTCTTGCTCCTCCTTCCATCTCCACTTTGTCTCATTATAAAAATGAAAATGATCATCGCCTCGCCGTCCTCATGATTCTTGATACTTTGTTTGTCTTTTCTCTCACTCACTTACTCTTTGTTACATTGACAATCGCATTATTCCGCAAGAGGCAAAAAAATACTTCGTTAAACAATTTTCAAAATGGGAAACCCCAGAAACAGAGAATATAATCATTTGTTAAAATAATTTCGTTTTATCTGTCAAGTTCCAGTAGCACATGATGAATTAAAACTGAAGCCGTTTTCAGCAAAAAGCACGAAGCTCACGCAATTGACTCAATGCAATTCAACAATCCACACAGCTCGATTTAACCCACGACTCACGACATCTTTCGCTTAGACTAGGAAGCCGTGTGTGTTGGTACAGAAAACCAAGCAAGCTAAAGCTAAAACAACCCCATTGCATCCCAACGTTGCCTTGCAGTCTCCGTCTCGTGATTTTATCCCCAAATCTTTTTCTCTTTCAGTGATGCTGTTGCAGTATTATATAAAACTGCATTTACACAAAGAAAAACCTCCCGAGACAAATAAAGCTGGCCTAACTTCATGCAGTTTCTCAAAGAACTCTTTCAAATCCTATATTTTTGGGGGTAAATTGTACAAGCAGAAGAACGCTTAGCATTATGTTTGCTTGTCATTTCGAGGCGTCGGAGTTTGCTTTCTTTGCAAGCTTTTCCTTTTGCAGATTGTTTCATAGTATTTTATTTCCCTTAAACAAATTGACGGGTTTCAATCTGCGGGAATGGAAAATGAAGGGCTGATAATTCAAATGCTATTGCAAATGCTCACTTCGACTAGCATTAGCTTTGTCAAAAAAGTATTTTACCAGGTAAAAAATGTGCTCATATCAATAATAAAAATAATGATCATGTACTAAAACTATGTAGGCAAGGACAGGGCTATCGCGGTCAATCGAAAGGGAAAATATGGAATACGTAATGATGACATGTGTACACATTGCTAACATTGAGGACAAAAGGAGAAAATCCTTGTAGCAGATCAAGAAGGAGACAAAGACAATGCGAGAGAGAGAAGATTCACATTCCAGCTAGTGATATACGAGGGTGAAACCGAACAAACAACATCACATATTTGAGCATAACGAGCTAACACATCGGTGGATTGATCAGTGAACGAATCAGATCCAAAATGATCGAACGGACGACATCGACTTAATTTAATCTATGGTATAATGCTGATTATCATGTTCCTTCACCATTCCAATAAATCTTTTTCTTTCTCCTCTTTTCCATGTCAACTTTTTCGAAGCAAGTCAAATAGTTGAGATGAGAAGAACTCGGGTAAAAATGTTACAAGATAAGGTACACCTGACTTATTGCCTCCTCTCTCGTCTTCTTTTTCCTGACCGACCTCTGATCCTGGTCATATCGTTTTCTGTATTGATAAGCTAAACTAGTTCAAAAGAAAAACGAAACGGTCACTTCTCTGGGTTCAATCACATCAAGATGACTAGATTCTCCACTCGATCAACTCGATGATGATCATGATCATATTTTTGGGCAGTCAGTCCTTCAACAAAAGATCAGCTTTGGTCGGCAACGGTATCAAGGTAAAGAGGCAAGAAACAATTACTTGAGTGTATCTCGATTGAGACGCTTTTCAATTGAAGAGGATGGATTTGTTTGAAGAAGTAAAGACACCCGACATAACACACGATTATCATTTTAAACCTATTGTTTCGGCGTGAACAGCTTTGTTCCAGCTTTCGCATTCTTGGTAAGTACAAAGGCAGAAATGTTAAATAATGGAGTTATGTTGCAAGAACAAGCCTATCATATCAAATCAAATCAATAAAATTTGTTTTTTCTGCAACAATAAATTTTTTGCTTCAAGTGACATCAGGCATTGCGCAAGCGGATCACTTTTCAATCCCTGGAGAATCATTATTCATTCTCTTGTTATTACGATGTTGTCATACTTTAAACAGTGCCATTGTGCTCACGGCGGTGATACCAAGACGGACTCGTTATTGGTCGTCAACATGGTCATTTCCATTCCAAAACAAGACGAATCAAAATTGAAATAAAACGATGTACATATGCAATAGTGTGCACTTGTCTGCTCGCTCTGCAGATTACACCGATTTTTTTTCGAAAACAAAATTTATGTAAATGGTTTTGCTTGATCGCTAGGTCATTATTTATCTGCTCGTGGAAATTGCCTAACATCTCGTTTGATTTCGTTTTTACTATTGTATTTGTTTTGATCGTTCGTTCTTGATAGCAGTAATGCTTCATCCGTAAGTGTCCATATATAAATTTTGCCTCATTTACTTGAGCCGTTTTAGGATTATTATTGTCAGGTTTTATTTCCAATAGAATCTTGATATAATATGACGATACCGTGTTGTCTCATCATTTCATATGTCTATAAAAGAGCCCTAATGCCCAATAAATTCCAGTATGAGACCAAATCAAGTGACAACTCATTTCGCCAAATCTAAAAACGGACATTTTTTTCTGGAAACGAACAAACAACGGAGTCGATAATTGCGTAAGAAACTCCTTTAGTTTAACTCACTTGAAAAAAATAATGACAAAGGCACAAAACATTCTGCTCGTAATAAAAGTTGTTGTTTGTTATGTACATATTTAAAGGTATGCACATAAAATATCAACTCGAACTGTCCCATCAAAAGGTATACATTTTTGTACAAAATATTTGTTTATCCTGAATGTTTATCAAATATGTCTAAAAACCCACATTTAACCCATCTGCCTACACTCATTCACCTGACTCACCTCATGTTTTTTTATTCTTCCAAGTTATATTGTCTCTTTCCTTTTCTGTTCCTCGCACATCGGTATTATTCGGTATCATATTACCCTCACTCGCTCCAACGACAGACAAAAGAAGTTGGACAAGTCAATACATAATTTTGTCATAATACCAAACAAGTAACGGACACAACACAAGGGACAAGCTATTTAATGTAAGTAGCATATTTTATATTGTCATTTGTTTGTACAACAAGTGCATTACAAAAAGTTACAAGCCCAACACTGCCACCACAAAAAATCATCCCTTTTCCCCCTGAAAGTCACTGAAATATTTTTTCTGCTCAAACGACAGCATTCTTCTCCGTTTCATCCTACAAATCTATCAGATTTTTTTGTAAATGCCCACAATAACAATAAAGGTAGTAATGAGGGAAACAAACAGAAACAGAGAAGAAAATGGATATGATTACATAGATTAACTGTTCGTTTTTTAAACAAAAAATGAATGTACATAGGATACAAAATATGTCACCTTTCTTTGCCTTCTTCATCTTCATTCTTTGTTACGTTGAGGGTGCGTTGGTACACATTAAGTACATAACCAGTTTAATGATTATGTTTGTCCAATGCTAATTGTAATGCTCACCTTAGTCATCTGGTGACCCATTCATACATTGTGAAAAATCCACATAATCTATGAAGGTGGGTATTAGTGGACTGAGGAGAGAGAAAACATGAGAAATATTTGTGAAACTTGAATGGAATGGGATAAACACCTGGAGAAGAAATGATATTAGTTCTGTCTGATAATATTTAACCTGACCTAACACCATTTACCTTTCATGTAATTTTCTATCTACCATGATTGCTAAATATCACATTTTTATTCTTCATTCTTGATACCTAATAAATATGCCATTAAAATGATAATAAAATTTCACATCACATTAATTCTATAAATATGGATTTCAAACAATTTCTCTCTCAGTGTTTACAGGTAAAAAAATCAACTTGGAATCTGCAGTCAAATGATAGTGCGTGATTAGTCGAGTGATTTTACGAGCCCATAAAATATCTATTTGTTGAAAAAGGGATTGTCGTCGTTGAAATCGAATATGAAATAATTTTTCCTTTCCTTTGGTACTTCAGAATAAGTAATTGTTTCGAAAGGGATGGTCATTGAATGTCTCTTTTCTTTTTATTATTATCATCATCACGATATTTATTATTGTGGTTATTATTGGAATGTATAATATTTTTTCTTACGCACTTGAAACGGAATTCTTTCTTAAGGTTTTACACACATTCCATGATCAAGTGAACGCGGATTGTATGACTGTTTTCATTCTCATCCGCATATATCATTCGCATGAATTAGCCCTGTTAACTCATGTCACATCTTCAGAATAATAAAAATAACCTTTTACTTTTCGTTTTCTTCTTCTGGATTCATCAAGAATAAGCCAAATATATCCGTTAGAGCAATAATAATAAACTATCTGTGTAATTTATGTAGAAATAAGAAAAAAGATGAGTGTCCTTTTGGTCAATGTTCGTACCCAGGCTAAGTATCCGATTCCGTCCTCCTATTATCATTTAAACGTATTTATTTCTGTAACAAGTGGTCAACGTGAAAGAAAGACACTTTCGTTGGCCTCTGCAAAAGGATCTAGTGTGCTGTCATTTTAAATATCACTGCTTTCTCAGGGAATTTTCTGGGGTGGAAAATGGAATAAGTGTACACATACGCTCAGTGGCTCAGTTCAAGAAGAGAAAAAATATAAAAGGGTTGTTATACTGTGTTTGAGAGTGGATGCATGTGTGTGATCGTGATCACTGCCGCGAGTTTGACTGCTCCATAAATTTATTC
Source organism: Cyphoderus albinus (assembly GCA_021029165.1). Lineage (NCBI taxonomy): Eukaryota > Metazoa > Arthropoda > Collembola > Entomobryomorpha > Paronellidae > Cyphoderus > Cyphoderus albinus. Next base: position 59,530 of record VYYJ01000073.1, on the reverse strand, counting down.
TCCAGTATTTTGTGAGGATTCTCCCCCAAGAACAATATCACTGAAATATATTGCAGAGAGAGGAGACAAGAATTTTTGAGTTTCCAAAAAATGCCTCTTGTCATTGAAGAAAGAAAGGAAGTCAGTGAGAGATATGGAGAGAGGAAAATATAACACTATTACGTGCTCTGAAGAACACCAAGTGTATTATTTATTGTAGTAAATCCATTAAACGACATTTTTCTTTTGTATGTGAATGCGATGGATGACAATGGGCATGAAGAAGAAAGGGGGTGACGTGATCTGATTGGTAATATTGATAAAAATGTATATCGTTGTTGGTCTCTTGTGGAGGATCAATTGCTCCTCTTATTGTCTTCTTATGTACGTAGTTTCTGAAATGCGTTATTTCGACAAAAAATCTCCACGAGTATTTTTATGGTTAATAAAATTTGTTCTTTAAAAATATAAACACGGACTGAATTTGGGTTGTCAAATAATATTGTCATATTATGGTAATAACGCTGTAGTTTATTATAAAGGGCACTGCCAACGTATCAATTGACCCATATGAAAAATTCATACTGTTTACGCATTTTTCTATGGAAATCGTGTGGAAATAACGACGAGGCGAAATGTCGGAAAGGGGTGATTGGCAATCGAACTCTGCATCTGAACTGAACCGCACGGGTTTTATTCTTAAAGTAAGTAAAGTAGCCAAAAGTGTAACCGCACAGTTGGTCGGTGAAATCTCACAGCAGAGTAAAGAACTTTGGAGAATCCCTTCCTGTAGCTCGCACTCGCAGACAATGAAAGAGTGATGAGCCAACAGCAAAGAAACGGAGAGGCTGAAGACATAAAAAATAGATAATCATCCCTCTCTTCCGAATCGTTTTCGACTGGACACTCAGTCACTCACTCAGCCACAATCAGAATTCATCCGGTTCTCCTGGTGATATTGTGAGTGCTTTGGTGGGGGTACGCCAAGCCCATTTATTTATTTGGATTTGATCAGAGTAGACCACACGCGTGTATTGTCAAATGAATAATTCATTGCTCGATGAAATATCACTCACTGGACGATATGAAGAACAAATAATCGTCTTACTACGCACCGTACAAAGAGTCCGTGTGAGTCCAGTCCAGTTTCAGAAGAGTTTATTGAATCTAAAAAGAACAGACTTTTCTTATCCTTTGAACGGAATGAGCTCAGCGTACACTTTTGAATGCGTAATGTACTCAAATCCAAACAAGTCATTCCATTGATTTATTCCTGCAACTCGTTGTCAACTCTCTGTTGCATTTTTGTTAAAAGTGTACATCTTTCCCTTTTACCTTTCCCTTGCCCAGATTCTTTTTTCTCGCAAAAGACTGACAATAATAATGAACTCCGACAAACCTTGTGTGTGATTTTCTATCACTTTTTCGAACCTGTTATTGCGTGCGTAATGCTCCAGAGGAATTCCTTCAAAGAGATGCCTTCCACTTTGAGCAATATTCAGCTCACGAAGTCAAAATGACAGAGGATCAGGGAAAGAGACTTGCGTCTTATCAGATCAATGTTTGATCAATGCGATCTGGGAAATGGCTGGGAAAAAGTGAACGCGTCAACGGGAATGACAAACGCTGTAATTAATGCTGATAGGTAAATAATAACAAATATTATCGATATCGTTTAGTGTAAGTACAGGAACACACTGGCCAGAAATTATGCAGCTGGGCTGGGAGTAGTTTTGATTTAAACTCGTTTACTTTTAATTGCGCGATATTGAATAAGAAACAGTTGACCGCGTTTGAATATTTTACGCTCAGTAGGGGCACTCCACTCGAAAAAGATCCGAAATGTGATAGAGTGAGTAAATACATGTGATGTTTTGTAAGAAATAATCTATTGCGGAGATTTTTTTCAAAGGCTGCCCTTCTGAGAGTAATACATCATGACGTTCTCTTAAAGTGTGGTGTGAGCCTTTTACTTTTTCTCAACTTTACCGTGAGCAAGAAGTCACTAATGCAGAAGTATTAGAGTAACATGCCTAAATGATGGATTTCCGCATCTCTCTATAATGTTTCAAAGGGATCCAATGCCAGATTTCTTCCTAAAAAAAAGTCAATACCAAAGAAGGTAGACAATTATGTACCTGCGTGCCGTGCTCTGTGTAGGCAGGCAACTTAACTTGGTTCGAGTTTAGTTTCAGTCATATCAGATCCATGTCAGAAGGTCCTAGGTTAACTGTCAATCAAACGTTGAGATGCTAACCCCCACGGGATTTTTTGTCTAATCAGCTGTCATGAATATTTGACAAGTCGACATCTCCTAGCAAGATGTTAAATTACGTGTATTTAGGTAGGTGTAATAGGTCCAGAAAAAACTTTTTCTCCAAGAAATTACACATTCTCCTTTCTTATCATCGAAACGAAAAATGGGATGATGTATGTAAAAGAAGACAAAAAGTAGTTGGGACAGGGGGTTTCAATATTTTAATATTAAAATCCCGATGTCGAAATATTACCAAAGTTAAACTGAAACTTGCTTAAAGGAGAGAATTAGAAACCTTAACAATTTTATTATTACTTTAATTTAGTTACATTTAAGTTCTATTTTTAATATTTTACTGTGATACGAGTTCTCAAATTGTGTATTTCCATATTACAGCTGTATACTATTCAATGTTTATAACCATTTCGGTTTTCAGTAACCCTAATACTAAATTTTGCCGTTTGAAAGTAAGCATTTATTATTTTATATAGGTAGTAAGAAACAAAATATAAAACGCACTCATTTGGTGACACAGCTCAATCCAAAGGTAGGTCATATTATGCAAGCAACTGATTTATTCATATGCTATGCTTTGTAGCACCTCGTGGACCTCGTGCTCCATCTGGAGCTTAGCGATGAAGGTACGTACGTGCGTACATACAATTGATCGGTTTGCGTTGAATGAAAAGTATTTTTCTTCCATCTTCAAGTTTTCTTTTTCATTTTTGTACAAATACAATTTGTATTGTAATTATATATATAAAATCGTTTAAGCTAAAGCTCCAACAATGTTTATACATTTAAAATTTCGTCAATGTAAATTATGATAAACAATTAAATCCATATTAGATCTCATGCCAGAAAAATCGATTGTAGTTGTCCGATAAAAATAATATTCTAATTTCATTAAAATTTTCCCAGTCAGTTTTCTCTTATAATAAATAGAGAAACGTTTTAGAATTAACCGAAAATAAAAGTGGTGTCAGCCGCCCAGAATTTTTCACAAAAAATAAAGATTTTGGTCTACTTGCGGGAACACGGGCACACCGTGCGGAACAAGCAAACAACAAGATGCAAACATCTGTGTTGTTTACAAAGCGTTAGAAAATAATTTATTACCAATGTCACAACTACAATAAAGAATCTATCTGTCTATCTACACTACAATTTCTTTGTAATAACAATCCGGCACCACTTTTATCTTGCAACGGGTATTTCTAGGGGATGGAGAAAACCGAGAAAAAACCTGCTCCGCTCATTCCACTTTTTTACCCACGTCAGCAAACTCAAGTTGAACGTACCTCTATTTTTTACAGGGTGAATATTTTATCTCGTCTCCTTCCTTGTCTATATAAGCCGGTGGAAACGAAAGAGTTGTTGGATTCTCCCCCAATTTTTTCGTTGAATTTTTAACCATTTTTCTCTCTTCTTTTTTTTCTCCATCCCTATTTCTTTCCTTTCACTTTTCTCTGCATTATGTCAAGAATGTCAGCAAAGAGAGACTGAAGAAAAAAACGCAGTTGTTTGACTCAATTTTATAAGGATACAATTTCGTAAGGAGAGATTGGAATAAAAGAATAAAGTGTGTTTGAGGTATGTAAAACTGAATTGGGAAATTGGAAGCGGGACAATTTTGAGGGTGTTTTACAACTTTTACTACAGCACACTTATTCTGAACCACCCACAAGAGAGGAAAGTATAGGTTTTACAATAGGTCGTAATAGGGAAAAGAGTCTGGTAAGATACAATATGGTAAGTAGATGATCCAATTCAATGGCTGTTTGAGATGTCAATAAGCAGTATTGTCAGTCAATGGGATGATTTTAAAGATAAGGTGATCTGTTACATTAGATTACATTCAAGTACTTGTTTTTCTTATTGCCTTCGTTTTCCTTTTTTATGGAGATGCAATTTTCCCCTCATGTTTCTTTCAACGAGATCTATTACTCTATTTATACGACAACAAATAAATGTTGCGAGGAAAAAGAGACAAAGAGAAAGCACTGGGATTTCACAACGTTGTCTCTTCTTTTTTATCACGTTCACCACGCGAAAAAGTTCGGTTTTAATGGGTGATACTCTATTGTAAAACACAAAAATACAACTCTCGATCTACCCCATTGATGCTTGTAACTCTCCGCCAAGTCTTCCATTGTCCTTTTTCCTCGTGAATAAAGTCAATTGTCCCTTTTAAGATAAGAATCAATTGAAATGCAAATAAGAAAGGAAACTATCAAGCGAGACTCTTTTCATGGTTCATAGATTTACACATTGATTACATGTTCCTTTTTCCTCTTTCCCGTCTTTTGAGAAAAGATCTACTTTCTTCCTAATGAACTTTTTCTCCCCAAAATTTCTTTATATCTGGTAAGTATAATGAACTAGAGATAATAGAAGAATCCGACGCGAGCACTTTTCTCTAAAACTTCCTTTTAAATTTAGACTCAGTTGAGACTAAATAACCAGGACTATTTCAATCCTTGGACTTTTATGCAATGAAGCCAGGTTTAAAGAATCGAATATATTCTAGCATATATTAAAATTATTACAATGAGAAAGTCGAAATGAGGAATGAAAAAGAGGTTATCTTTTCATCCGAGTCCTCTTCTCAAATCATGAAAAATAAATGCAAGAGTTTAGTGGAGCAGCTCTGTGTTTTCTTTTTCTTCTTTCTCTCTGCTTTTCACTTGCTCCGCTGACTGACTGTGAGCAAGTGATGCATGCCGTGCGGTGCATCCACATTGCACGCACTCAGCAAACACATTTTCCGCATCCCCTTCCACCCCCGAAAATATCTTAAATATGCACACGTCCATGTAAAGCATACAATGCTTTCATAAATACATAAGCATATTATTATAGCAATAATAATATGAGTGCAGCAACCCTCTTTTCCTTGTACTTTCTTCTTTTTCAAAACTTTACTTTCCTCGTTTTACACAGATCATCAACAACATCCTCATAGGCAAAAAACTGTTTCATCTATAATACGCTAAATCTGTCAAAAGTCAAAAGGGAAACGGTTAGCGGGCTGAAATGGATGCATGAATGCTTATGCATGGTTCAAAGGAGAGTTTTGGGTGTGTCAGTCAGGGTTGAATGCTTTTCACCGGATGATAGTGGATGATGATCAAGGAAAACAGCAGAAGGACACACACATCGACTATTCAAAACTGCATGCATAATGATATGAAGCGAACCTTCTTCAAGTTACCATTTTCTACGCCATCTCTAAGAACTTTGAGACGGAGAGTCGTTTTAAAAGAAGAAAAACAAAACTGTTTGTGTTTATGTGATCTTGTCTGAAGTTATGCAGCTCACTTTCCCCTCTTCCCCTTTTTCCACATTGTGAACACTTTTACAAAAAGATAGCTGAGTCTTGGATTGGGGTCCAAAGAGAAATCATTATCATCACGAATATCTTTGTTTGGTCATTTCCTTTTGATAGAATTGCATTTGTATCCGCTTTACCAACACTCACGATTTTTATTCAAATGCTAATTATTGAAAAACTCAAAAAAAAATATCGACCAAGGCAGTGCCGGCAGTGGTGTTATTTTTAAGTCATGGATTACATTGTTATAATTGATAAGGTTAAAACCAACAGAATCCAAAATAAATATTTGAGATTGCTGTAATAAATGCAATGTTACAATATGTGAATATTTGAGATTTTTTATATAAAGTCGAAAATTCAGTAATTTACATAAAGTTTCTTTTATCATGCGACATTTAAAATATAATCGTGAAGCAAAGCNAGATTTTTTATATAAAGTCGAAAATTCAGTAATTTACATAAAGTTTCTTTTATCATGCGACATTTAAAATATAATCGTGAAGCAAAGCGAATAAGCGATGAACGAGCACGAAATAAACAACATTCTCAGTACACAAAAACAGAGATTGAAATTGTGATTAAGATAACAGCGGAAGGTTGACAGAGAAAAATGTGATTACTCGTGAAATGGGAGTAAATTGAATTATTTTTCTCAAAAAATGTGAATGGAAAAGAAAGTGATTTCAATGCACAGATGCACCAACAGAGTAAACTATGACACACTGAACTGAGCAGCGGGTAAGGGAGATTGAGACATTTTTTTCTCCTGAAAGCTTAACGCCCATTTTCTTGACAACTGTGAATCACATCATGCTGGTTCCAGAATACTGAGAGCACGTTGCGTAACCAAGTGGCTGTAAAAGAAGGTAATGCTTTGTAACAAGTATGTACACAATCCTTAAATAGGAATTTGCCATATGCATACTACTCGACTCAGATTTTACTCCATTCGTGCAGGGGTAGACGGGAATTAAAATTCTGTGGATTTTGCAAAATAGTGCCTGCAGGTTTTGTTGTTAATGTTTTTTCTCTCTAAAATCTTCGTATCCGAAGTTAAAAGACGTCCCTAACATGGGAATAATACAACCAGTGACAAATGAATCGATAGTGGAGTTGTTTTCGGGTTCATATACCTAACATTTATTACGCCTTTATTAACAACACAAACGAATGTGTAGTATCCAGGATAAAAAAGAATTTTAGGAAGGAGTGGTTTAAAAATTGTAACTGTAATTGTTTGAAAAGGAAAAATAGATTTGGAACATTTTTTTAGACAACCATACTTAACCTTAACTTGGAGCAAAAAATAGGAAGTAATAGAAAGCGTATACAAAAAGGACAAAACCAAGTTTTAACAAAGTTTAGATTTTGAAATTAGGAAAATTGCACTCTGAATCAAGTTGGATGTCAAGTGTATTAATTTCTTTTATTTCCATTTTTATTTTATACTCCCGGAAAACTAACTGTCTGGTCGGCTTCCCTTCAGCACGAATGGATGAGTACTACAGAGAAGAAATAACAAGATGGGAAGAATAAATAGAATTTTTATACTTCACTACAGCCCAACGATCTAACGTTATCGTTGCAGTTTTCGTATTCATTCTTTTAAAGCACTCGGTGGATACATTTTCTATCCATAGGAAACAAGTCTAGTTCATAGCGATGCTGGTGGTGGTAACATTTTTTTAATTGAATTAGACAAAGAGAGAGGCTGACTGAGTGAGAGATCAGTGCAGATTAAAATGGAAGAAAAAAGTGATCAAAGCGGGTGGTAGTAAAAACAAAAAGAAATTAACGCAAATCCTGAGAGTAAATCAGTGTCTCTCTTTTTCTCTTTTCGCTTATTTTACATACCAAGAAGAGGAGAAAAGATCGTTTCTAGTTTATACCCATTCGGCATGTACATTTTTATTCCGTGATGCGCCACCATCACCACCACCACCTCTGCATTTTGGAAATACAACGACGCAATATATAATGGTGGAATAAATGAGAAAAACGAGGAGTCAAGGGAGCAAGCAAGCAGCCAACAACGGAGCATGAAAAGAAGAAAAATTGTGCAACTGGAAGAAAGGCATATTGTATCTTTAAAAGAGTGGAAGTCTGATGACACTGATTTTTCTACTTCTCCCTCCGATTTCTACTCCAGCTGGAATGTCTCGACTCTCTGAGGGAGGGTGAAAAGAGAAAGAAAAACAGAATATAGAAAAATAAAATATCAGAATGCCCTGGAACGATTTTTTTCGGGGTGTCTTCTCACTTCTACGTTCAAGAAAAATTGGATGCCGAGACAATTTTTTTCGGAACATTTCAGAAGTTTGTATGTGTAGAAACAAATGGAAAAATGAGTAACAAAGTTTCACTTTCTCCTAACACGCTTTGTTAAGCAGTTAACTTACCTTTGGCAAAGACTCATAACTGCATTCGTTTTCTTGAGTTAAACTCGTGTAACTTTATGACAAGTGACACTTTGTTTACACATGAAGTATAATGGAGACGATAAACAAGTTTCGAATTTGGATTAATTAATATCACACATTTTGGAATGGGATAGATTTGTTAAACCCCTTGATTTAAAGGTAGGGTTATTTTATTCGCTTGAATGGCAGACAATTTGTAGAGAAATAACCAGATTTTTATTTTCCCCGTTGCAAAAGCACGATGCGTAAATTTTTTGCTTCGACAAGGAGAAGGAGTTACACCGTCATCAAGAACAACTTTCATTTTGATTACACCTAGCAACTTTTTTATAACCAGCCGCCCATATTGCATTTTGCAAAGGGACGCGGATTCTTGTTGAGATTGGCGTCTTGCGGTGTGTCGGATGTATCTACTCCACTCTCACTGACTATTACAATTTTTACCTCGAAAATAATATGCCTGTCCTCCATTCTCTCCTTTCCGTCTCTCATTTTAAATATGATTATGGTGATCTAGGAGAGATACAAGGGAAAAAATAAAATGGGTTTTCCATGATTAATTTTCTTTGGGCGAACACTTTTTTCCCTTCTGGCCTCTCCACTTTCTCTCTCTCTCCTGAAACAAATTAACAGAATGCCAAGAGATGAGAAGATACAACAAACTAACATTTAACAAGAAGAATAAGAAAGGAGAAATGAGTAGCAGCGGCAGAGAGGAGTGTGGAGCACGGGCACAACAAGAGATAAGATGAGCACTGCTGGCTGAAGAAATGAAACCGTTTTTTATAAAAAAAAAAGTCCATGTAAATCATGCGAGGTCGTGAAAATAATGTTGATGATAACTCTTTTTTTCTTTTTCTCTGTCCCCGGCCTACATAAATATATCTTATTTTGGTAGAAAGGAAAAAATTATATCTGTTTTTGGTATCACCATGCATCCGCAACATTCCCATCATCATGAGGGTAGTACTTGTGAGTGCCATCATCCTCGTTAATATTACTTTACAATTTTATTAGGAAAACGTAATGGATGCTGCAGAAGCAGGAATGATGGTGGTCGTGCCATCTTTACTATCGTCACCGCCAAGTTTTGTTGAAGCACTTTTTCTTAAAAATTCTTCATCCCTCTTGATGGAAAGTTGTATTTAGATAATTTATTTATGTATGGAAATTCTCGAATCTATCTAATAAAATGATAATTTAAAATTTAATAGTAGAAGATATCCTACCAAGCAACATTGGTGTCTCAGATTTTGTATTAAAAATCGAGAAATGTTTTTGAATATAATAAATGAAATGTACAAAGTGATGATGGGGTAGACGGATAAAACAAACTGAGTTCAGCTCACTCATTGTCAATAATAAAATCTTTTTGCGATGCTTTTTAATTAAAAGATCTTCAATTATTGGAGGATAAATGGTTTTTACTTTTAGATAGTTATTAATTGTCATTTCTTGACATATGAAATACTTTTGGCGACGCTTTTTATTTTGGATACTTTAACGAAGACCACTGGCATAAATGTGATCTGTTCATTATTATTGGTATTGTGCCTAATAGGCACTGCCTATCCAGTAATTGTAAAAGGACAATTTAAAAATCAGAAAGCCATACAAAAGAACTTTTTAAAATGCTGTTTAGTTGTTAGGTGAAGGTTTGGTAACCTTTTCATCTGAAACGGTGTGTAATTCCCTGTAGGAGAAACTCGCAACTCGTGCAGATTCAAAACGAACGGTAGACTGCTTTCCATTGTAGTTACGAGTTGGTTTCTTGTCAATGTTACGAGTTAACTTCAAAAGTAGTGGATGCTAATAAGTTTACAACGCACTTTTCCAAACTACATGCAACCAAAATGACGACTGTCTGGGTTTGTGTAGAAACAACAAAAATCAAATCATGTTTCAGACGACCTTCTAATGTGAAAATTAGCATGCATTTTTCTACTTACTGTCACAAAATTACACAATTCAAATAATTTGTAAACGTATGAAGTCATAAAGTAGTTTTAAATTATTTAAAGTGTTCATTCAGTACTTTGAACAAAAGTCAAATTAGAATGATTTGGCTTGTTAGGTAAATATTAGGTTTATGTTACGTTACTATTTTTATGTATTCTGTATAAGATTGTTGTTCTTGACCTGTTAAGAGAAAGGGAATAATTAATTGTGATGCTTTTCCATGATTTAAGTATACTGGCAATTTATTATAATGAATTAATTATCAAACAGACAGAGCCATTTTTATGAATCATAAACAGACGATGTTTTTGTTCTTTATGGTTTTATACGACCTCGGTCTGGCATTTATTTTCTCCAAAAATGTTATGCTTACTGAGATGGAAAGATTCAGCTTTGTGTTATTTTTTTTTCGTTTTAATGACAATAATGCATAATTGATATAATAACAATCAGCAGAGCGGTGTGCTGTGTTCGTATTTTCCTCGTGATTTCGAGGCGGCTAGACTGCTTTTCCTGGAGCAGTACTGTGACGATCATAATAGTTCCCTGGAATCCATTTCATATTAAAAGCTAAATTCATATTAGTCATATATTTTGAAAAGAGGATTATTCCAGTAGTTCCTCATGAGGAAAGGAAATCCAAAACATTTGCACTGCATATTATTACTGTCATTATTATGAATATGGCGAGCATAAAAAATTCTCTTTTAACCAATGTTCCCTCACCGAAGAATTGCACGCATGGAACAAGGCTTGACTCGCTTTTCTCCTTTCGTGGCAGTCGAGTTGACTTCAGTAATTTTCACAGAAAAAATTAATTGTCATTATTCTCCTTTGCCCTTTTCCATATATTTTTTTCATGATGTGATATAATGAGAATGATGATTCTCAGGATTTTTTACTCTCCCTCGAAAAACTTTTTATTTTTCGTATTTCATTCGTATACTTTTTTGTTTAAAATACATAGAAAATATACCATTTTTACACTTTGCCTGCTCCTCCTGTTCTGAAGCAGTGTACCAGTAATTATCTACAGCCGCTAGCCATAACTGATATCATAATCATTTCTCCCATCCGTAACAACAGGAAAAAAGGGAAATCTTCTCGTTCCCAGTAGCTGACGCTGGAGAAAGAGAGAAATAGAAAGAGAAGTAATAATGCCTGCATAAAAAAATTTCAACTTTTTTCATCTAATATTTTCCCTCTTCTTCATAGCCGTCTTCTTTTTTCTCGTGTGCATCCGGAAGCCATTTCATATCACATAAAGTTTTAGGTCATTCATGAAAAAAGTTATTATTACCATTAATAGTATTGTCTGAAGGAACGTAATAGACGTACTAAGCAGCAGTTATATGATGCATATGTGAACAGAAAATGAAATAGTTTAATTTTTTCATTTATGTAATAATGATGATAATGACGTGAAAGGTAAAAGAGACGGGATGGGATTCCAGGCACAACGAAACCGAGTTGAATGACTCTTAGCTTCTCGTTTTTTAAAATTCTTTTCGCCTGGGATCACTTTCACCTGCCGCCACCACGCGGTTCTTTTTATCACAAGTGCATTGTTAAATAAAATGCATGCATTTTATAAACCATTTGAGGCGTAACTTTGCGAGTTTTATTGGATTGTGTGCGCGAGCGAGTTAATTTGAAGCGATTCTCTAATCGTTTTTATTCTATGATTTTTCCTGCTCCTTGCGAACCCACGCTGTTTCAATTAAATACTTGAGTGGCAATTTTTTCGGGCAATTACAAAACATTCAATTTCGAAACCACATTCTTGCCTTAATAACAAAGCAGTCTGTATTTGTTTAAAGTTTTAGGAGAAATTACCAAATAAAAGGTTAAATGTGAATGTGAAGAAGGTGAGCTTCTACTGGATTTCTACTTGTGCTGTGGAGAAGTGAGGAAAGGTAGATGACAATTTTCATTTCCACTAACTTTTCTTTCACTTTCACCCTCTAGGATACAAGGTAAAGGCCTCACGCTCCTCATTCGGTGTGTGAATAGACAAGTCTAAGTAGATGCTACCGCACACTGCGACCGTAAACTAATATCGAATGTCATCCGGAAAAAGGCTCAAGAGATTATTCACTTTTTAAACAAAAATACCAAAAGCCTAAACGGCATCAACTTTGAGAAAAGAGGGAAAATGATGAAGGAGCGCAAGGGTGACTAAAACTAAACCTTGCTCAGAAATATATCTCTAAAAGCAGAGAAAGACGCTACCGCCTCTAAATATCTCTTATACTTTACACTTTTCGTGTTGTACCGGATTGTGGATGGAAATGAGAAAAGTGACTAAGTTGACAGTTGGCTGTCGGTGTTAAAACCGCAAATACCAGGGAAATCCAATCCCTTTTAAAAAGTTTTTGAAAATCGGTGGTTTTTCCACTTGTTCCTGTCAAAGAAAAAGTGAACTCTCTGTCTCTCTCTGAAACAGAAATACTCTTCATCAAACACCATGAAAATGGAACAGTGCATTGTTATAAGAGCAGTAACTACTATAGTGTATATTTAGCAGCAGTATTTGAGCACAACAACATAAAATATTTATAGAAACTATCTTCAAAAAATTAACTCCAACCTAACAAGAGTAAATATGTGAGGGGTTAGGCATACACGAAAGGCAGAGGAGTGAGTCTCTCTCAGCTTTCTCTAATATCCCACTTAACTTTCACTAGAGCATTCAACGGCATTAAGAACTCTGTATAGTACAACCAGAAATGGTTCATCATATCATCATGTTAAAGGAGATACAAAACCTGCTCTTTGCTGCTCTTCTCTGTATCATTTCATCATTTTCTTTTACTTTTTATCCCCAAAAATAAAAAGCTAAACATTCTTCATTCTTCTGAGAGGTATGCTACCAAATAAAGTAAATGTTCGCCATGATTATGGTGATCGTCATGACCGAGCCCGGTAATAATGACGATGGCTCTGGCTAGGATGGTGGTGGTGGTGGTGGGTTTGAAAGTGAAATATTTTCTTATTTTTTTGGGGTTACAACAAAAACTCGCTTTGATTTGATCCCACCTTCTATTACTGGCAGTATTATTTCTAAGAACTAATATTTCGACGGTTTCTGTTACTATTATGATGACTGCTCTTACTGAACTGGACTGTGTAATGTTTTGCTCCTTTTGTTTTTAAAACATTTTCTTTTTTGGTGAGTTAACAAAGTAAGTATTTCATTGTCTTGCTCATTTCAAACTGGGTATATTTTACCCCCGAAAGGAAATGAAAGGGCTTGAGGAAGAAAATTTCGAGAATTTTGCACAGGAATTTCCTAAGGGAGATCAGAGAGAAAAAGTTTCTTTTATTTTGTGTATCCATTACACCGTGCAGAGGGATGTAATAGGAATATAAAACCAGGTCTACACGACAAGGACAAGGAGACGTTACAAGAAGTATAAAATGGAAACTATTGGCGTGGTGATTTGACAATAGTCAACTAAAACATATACATACGATGAGTGTGTTATATTAAGACACGTTCTGACAAACTTGCGACGTTGCAGTGGGGAAAGAGAGAAATAAACTTAAGAGTGATATAGCGGCGCATACTTTGAGTTTCTTTTTCTTTCTCTCCCTCCTTGCATAACTCCACCTCTGAAGATGAAGGATGAGTGGAAGTGGTGGCTGCTGTGGTAATGGTCGATGAAAAAGTTACGTAGATAGTGAAAAGTTAAAAATGTAAAATGTGTGAGATTTTGGTGCACACATATTTTTATCTGATTTATACGGAGTATGTGCCACTTTGTCCTCCTCCTCTACCTCCTCTTCTTCATCGTCAAAAGTCAAAATGTAAACAGAGAGTAAAGTGGAAAAAGTCGCTGGCAAGAAGAACATGAGAGGACTAGCGTATAATATATGATAAAGCCCAGTGCAATGGAAATGGAATTCTAGTTAAGTCTTTGAGCAAAGTCACCGAGAAGAAAGATCAAGGAAAAGACTAAAGAGTAAGTAAAGGAGTGTCAGAAAAGAGGAGAGAGAAATGGACAAGCCAAAGAGGAATGATATATGTATATTATTTTTGCCTGAATTAACTAACAAACTTTTCGGAGATTGGACAGACAAAAAATTTTGGAGCAAAAATAAGGAGTCACACAAAGTCAGTTGAATTTTAATGGAGGCAATAGGAAGGCACTTCGTCTATATCACGCTTTGTGCTGTAGCTGAGAAAAATAAGAGATAACAGCATGGTCCACACTAATACGCACAAGTATTTAGGGAAAGCAGAGGAAAGTTAGAAAAAAGCATGATGATCTCATAACAATAATCTCATATAGTTACTCAAGCAAAGTAAATAGACAAGCTTAGGAAGAGTGAGTGAGCCAGATCAGAGATAAAGTTTAAAACTGGAACTGAAATGGTGCACATGTACACATATACGGCATTCTTGTGTTTTAGGTTTCGGAGAGGAGAAATAATAAATAGACGCATGCATGTCTGCTCCATCTAAAAGACACATAATAAGTAATACGAAATAGGAAAAATGAACGGCGGAAAAGAAACAGCTAAATGTAGAAAGGCGGCAGAAAAAGTGGAATTTTGTTAACATACTCTTTTATAGTTTGTTCCGAAGTAGTAACCAAATTCACGCGCTTATTCTACCCACGATAAATCCACACTCCATCCTGATAGAATACCACATAATTTCTGCTACAATCTACCATTAGATCCATTCCCTGGGATTAACCAACCACATCCTAACTTCCTGCTGCTTCCTGACAATTCATGACTTAATCTAAATTTATGAATGATTAGTCATCAATCATGATCAACCAAGCCCTGCAATGGACGAATTGAGACCAATCAACCCGAGAAATAGTAACGTATGGGAAGTGAGCCTTACCCAATTTCCCCTCATAGCTGTGGCTAGAACCGACTGATGGTGGGCACTAGTGAGGGATGTACTTATTTAGAGGAGGGAATTTTAGGCTCTTAAATTAATTAGAAGAAAACTAGAGATAAGGGTGAAGGGAAGGGGTAGTTTAGCAGGCAGGACAGAAAATGCGACGAGCTTACTTAATTTAAACAGTTAAATCCTTTTTGTACCAGAATACCCACCTAAGGATATGTATCCATGCTAGCTTTCACTCTACTCAATATATGCTCATATGTATATATTTGGAATCGTCGCATAGAGGCTGGCTTCAGTCTCATATCTTTCTGGTTAATGACATACTATTTGCTAGTCACTGGAGTATGGAAAAGCGACACGATATTTTTCTTGTTTTTCTCCATTGCCTATCTCATCATCACAAGAAAGATGGCAGGCATTTTCCAAACACGTTCCACTCAAAATAACTTGAGGACAAAAGCAAGAAATGAAAAAAGGAAGTGAGCTTGAGTCAACCTGCTTCGAGGAAATACCCACAGAGAATCTAACGTTACATCGTCAATTTTTGCTACAAAATAATTAAATGATTATGTTCCTTTTATTTATTTAATCCACCATGCACACAGTCTACTATAAAGGGAGTAATGTGCGAATCATTATATTACAATTTTCGTGGGCTCAGAGAATTAAGCGTATAATAGTATAAAGATTGTTAAAAATGTACAACGATTTTTGACGAAAAACGCAATATGTCAGATAGCTACAATTTTTCATTTTCCCTTTTTTCTTCCCCCAGAAAAAAAAAATTCATTAGAAGAGAAAGTTTAAAAGGAAATATTCTTATTAAGCGGGTGAAGCCTCACAGAGACATAAGAGCGCAAGGAAAATGAGCGAATCAACAATTCTCATTTTGCTAATATCAACTTCTCCTCAGAACTGAAATAACTAACAAAATTTTTTACTAGATCATGAAGATATGCAAGTAATAAGGTTTCAAAGGGGTTCTCTTATAAACGAATGTTTTATACGTTTATTACATCTGCAACAGATAAGATGATTCCGATTCAACTCCTTTGCTCGTCTTACTTACTTTTATTTTATTACACATGGTTTGTTTTTCCTCCCTCTTTTTTCACGTTTCCATTTCCCTTTGCTCAGCTCTCGTTTGCTTGCGTTCCACAAGAATGGCACAAAAGAAGCGTGAAAAAGAGCTTCAATAATGATAATAAGACCAAAAAGAGTTAAAGCACGGTGACTACGATGATGACGATGATCATCATTATCATCGTCAACATTATTATTATTATTACGATCATCAATGAAAAATCCAGCAGACACTTTGTATTTCAGAAGGAATAGAAAAACGTTTGCTTGCTGACGAGCTTCCATTTCTTGGCTCTTTTTTGAAGAGAGAAAAAGGAAGCTTCCCCTTTGTAATTAGCTAAGAAGGGACATAAAAATCGACTAATTATCAACCGGAGGGCCATCGAATATTAATGAAAAAAGGACTTGACGCGATAAGCAGAAAAAAGAAGAGACATTTTGAGAATGCATATGAAAGTTAAAAGGGAGGAGATAAAACAGATAAAAAACAGAGGAGACAGCAGAGAATCCACTCCGCCATCAGCTGCAGAGAAATGGAGTCGAGTGAGCAGTGCATTAGGATGAGAGGAGGATGATTGTGATTAAGCATGATAATGACGATAATAATAATAATAACGGCGATTCTTTATAGTTTTAAAATATATCCTCATAGTAAACTAATGTGCGCTACCTTTCCATGTAGAGTACAGTGCCTTTCAATTTTTTTCTCTAATGTCGTATCTCCGTCCTGTCTCAGTTGAGCAATCCGGACTGAAATTTACATGAATTTTTTATTATCTCTGACAAGGAATTTTTAACAGCGAAACTTTAGCGTACTTTGCGGATTTGTTGACAGTTACATGACCTTTCGCTAAAACACACTTTGGAACTAAGGAAGTCTGCACAAGTTCCGTCTACGTTTATAACTTCTAATTACCATAAGAAATTCGCAATAAGCAAAATAAAGAGGTTTTTTGAACCGGCCTATCAATTTTTGCAGTCCTTAGTTAAAATTTAAAAATCTAGTAGTACTCAAAGTATAATTCACTACAAAAGTAAAAGTTGCAAAAGTGGACAGTGTAAAAACAGACTTAGCTGGTGGTAAGGTTTAAAAAATTGCAACTACGACTAGCTTAAAAGTGTTCCTACAGCAAATTACGTTCATCAATTCTGAGTACTACTTCATTTGAAAAATACCACAGATAATTTTAAAGGAATGGTTTATATTATCATACGAATAACCTAAACCTGAAGCATCCAAGAGGAAAACTGGAAAATCAGTGGGGGATGTAACAAATTCAGTACAGTTTGTTTATGTTTAGTGAAGGCATGGATTCTCTGAGAATCAACTTCTCGAAAGAAATAACAGAGTAGGACTTGTTCATAATAATTAAAATAATAAGCTGGAAGCAAAGCCACCTCAATTAAAGACTCTTATCTATCCACTCCTCCTCCTGTTTTTCTTCGCTACTAATTCAATGCAGGCATTAAAAGTATCACCGTGTATAAAAAGGTTCGGTGATCTCGTTCAGCAGAACTCTTCTACTTACTTTCATCATTTCATCCTTGTATCAATCCATCTATATTGCTTAACTTAGATATCTGTTTGCTTAAAATTATCGTTAGCTTTTTTCCTTCCTTTCTATGTAACTTCCTGAGAAGGAAGTAAAAGCAACTGTGGGATAAGTTAATATTTTTGAATTTTTAATTGCAAAGAACTCAAGATGGAACTTAATGCGCTCCCTGCTTTTCACTGGACTACTATCCCCTTTCTTCCTTCCATTCCCATCAACTTAGCTGCTGCTTGCTACTCTCAACTACGAATTTGCACCCCCAGCCTTGAGTAAATATTAGAATTCGTGAATTTACTCTTGCGGGGAAACATGATACTTCTTCCCAGACGCGATTCACACAACCTTGCCGAAATGAAAACAAACCAACAGTAACTACAGCTAATGCCTTAAATACAACTGTTGTAGTGTATGCACTTTGTAACAGTTAAATATTTATTAGAAACCCATCAATATGTGATACTCCAGGTAAAATTCATATGTATGAATATTTATTGGTCATTTGTAACTAGAAATTTATTAAATATCCGAAACATGCTTGACAATCGTCAACTATCGTAGCCTAAGCGCCAATTCACTATAGATTTATACGCCTTCGTGCATTTCACAACTCAACTAGACACTGAAATTTTACGAGAATCTCGAAAGAAGCGAGTCGTGTTTATTTACTTTGCAAGTGGCGTGTTTCATCTTGATTATGTCGTAATTATTAAGTGGATTGTCTGCATCGAGGAAATCGAAGCAACACGCGTTCTCTGTTCTTGAATAATTGAATACCCACATGGTCCCGATTCTGGCTTTTGACAATACATGCCTAGGCTAGAATATGGACAGAAACGCATATAAAGGGAAAAGTGTTGGCTACTTGTTATTTACTTACACCTCCGTTCCAGTGAGGATTCTATCGCACAATTTTTACAGCTTCTTTGAACTTTTCTACTAAAAAACTTTGGAAAGCTTTTTTTCCAAAGCCAAACAATATTAATAAGATCACACCAGAGTGAAAGAAAACGAAGCTCTACTAATTGTAAAACAGCCTGTTTTATGCTGTACGTACATCCATTATCTATTCATACTGAAGAAGATACGACTGTTTAATTTAAGTAATGCGATGTCGTATCTTCACAGAGCGAAAACGTTGACTCTAGCCAAAAACTGCGCATTATAAAGTCAGAACTCTTTTTAATACTTCTGATGATGTTAGACTTTGCCAGCCACACAGAATATTATTATGAGTTTTTTCTTATTATCAAGATGCACCTAACTAGTACGTACATCTGCATCTAGAAGCAGATTGTAAGATACTCTTTCGCTTTTCCTCCTCATTAATTTATTCTGTTGGATAATAATAGGTAAAGCCAACGAGTGGAGGATGTTGATGATGAGAGATCCCTTTTAAAATATTCATCTTGCTAGTTGCCACCACCACACTACTTACATCACATCGCTTCCTAAAACTATCCTTTTCTCAGCCTCCAAATTTCCCTGTTTATGTAGCCAGAGAAAATTTACCAAACAGCGTTTTCTGTTGTGTATTGTTATTCGATGAAAGTTGAACTGACTCCTCCAGGAATTCTTCTTAAATACATATTTAGTGTTAGTCCGTTCGGTTTTCTTCTGTAAATTTCTTGGGAATCGCTATGACGATGTTCAGTCGAACCCTGAATGAAACACTTGTAAATTTTATGTGGGCACTGACGCACATAAGAATAGCTGAAATTTACAATCTCTGTTTTTATACTAGAGGCGAGATAACAAGAACAAGAGAAAGGGAGAACTCGAAGCAACCTGAGCTCAACGGAAGACGGCTTAAAGAAGAATCGTATTAACATTCGAGGAAGTATAAAAACCGAAGATATTTCCTTTTGAATATTAATTAGAAAAGGATTCGTCCTAAGTGAGCACATCCTACATAGTTCAAACCTTTGACTGTAAACCAATCCAAGCATTATGTAGGAACAAACGTATTTTAAGTGTAAAGCTGCATAGGAACAAAAATACTTATGTTTCAACTAACTCCATAAGCAGGTATTTTTAAATTTAGACAAATTATAAACTATACTCATTTTATATTTGTTGTTGAAAAGTAGCATCCAACTTGATCTTAACATGATTCATTTCCTGAGACAAAGCGAGAGAAAATTTGCCTAAAACACCATCTCTTACCGAAGAGAGGAATGACAGTTGCAAGAGAAAGTAGCAATAAATTACAGATATAATGTACGTGTAAATATTGTGCAATAGATAATAATCCAAATGGAAAGCTGAAATAAGTGAAAGCAAAGTGCTTAAGAGAGTAGCACTGACTGTGCCAACAAGAGGAGCAGCAACACGAGGAATATCAATCAGTATGATCATGACGGGGGAGTTGAGCAGGACTGCTGCTCCACTCCTCACTCACTCACTAACTCAGGTTTTACGATTGTGGAGGTGGAGGTGGAAATGCTGGGTATATGCTTCATTTCATGTGGCATCGCATAGGACTCATAAATGTACAACGTGTATTGCACCCAAAGCCTTAACTTGCTATCTGTCATGTTGCCCGACTTGTGTTGATATTCTAATACGGACACATGCGACACAGTGCCGTTGTGGAGGTAAGAGAGTGGTAGCTTGCATTTGTTGGGAGTAACGGGAAGATTGAAGCAGTAATAAAAAGCGGCTCTTCCTCTTCTTTGCCAAGAGAGAAAGAGATTGACTTCACTTGACTGACTGATACACGCGCTTCTCACTCATCAACGCAATCTAATTCTTTTCTCTTTCTCTCCCAACGAATCATTGGCATTAATGCAATCTTCTCGTCACAGAGGGAGTGCAGTTATACCATGAAAAATATCAGCTAATTTTCATTATGACTCGGAAAATGGGAAATTGGGACGAATGCAAGATGAGATTTCCATTTGCCGATTAAGTTCTTTGGACACCTTCCCACTGCATACATATTTGAGGTTATAATGCAGTTTCAACGTATTGTTTGTCATTTTTCGAAGCTATTTCTCAAATACTGTTTCAAACTTTCATTTGTGAAATTTTATAACACATACAATCACAGTGCTGAATAGAAATGATTAATTTAGTAAGGACTAATTAGAATTGCAAAAATCTTAATATTCTTATCCATTAAAGAAGAATTAAGAATTATGAAAACGGTAATCAATATTTTGGACTAAAATAACCTATTGATCCCACTAACTCATTTTTAACTGATAGTAATATCTGTTGTATCAAGTCATTTGTATTCAATCAAAGCAGGAAGTAAAGATGTAAAGTGCTTAGTGCTTACATGTCAGTGGCCCAGTTATTTCTTAAGACATAACAATCCACAACCTAAAGGTTGCAACTAAAGGTTGCATCCGGTTGTTGTTCGCACTCTCACGAAGAACTCTCCATGATCACTGTTTTATTTACATATTATGTGTACTCAGGTCAGAGAGTACATCCTCATCCCACGCATACTTCACGTCCTTAGATAAAACAGGAAAAAAGCTTTCACACACAAAAAAACCACTTGCATCATCAAGATCCTCCGTGGCAGGGAACCCCGTTTTGAGTCATACTGGCATAAGTGAGATGTATGCATAAATATGGACACAGAGAAAAGACCGCTTTTCCTTTCCTCTCGCCTCACTCCACGCTCTTTTTCGCAGCACTCAGAAGAAAAGTGGAGTTTAGTCGGAGTAATGCGAGCATTTCTCCTGTCTCACTAACACAATGATGATGATGAGGATGTGTGGAGCACTTCTCCATTTCAGAGAATTTAAACTCACATTACGCTTAATAAAAATACACCACTTTTCCCATGTATGAACACATGCACACACAAAACTGCTTACTTCCTAATATCTCTTCTGCATAGCATCACAGCATAACAGTAAAAAATTATTTGCCCAACTTTACTTTTTCTTATGTGCAGCAAACTCTTGGAGGGCGCGACGAGTACTTGCGGGAAAAAAGTCGACTTTAATAAGACGCACATGACATGCAGGAAGGACTTTCAGTTCACTTTCGTCTGCAGGCTGGTCAACGTTACACCATGTTTGTATGTAAGCGGCATAGCGGAAACAATTTTACAGAGGGAAAGGGAAAAGTGAAGGGGAAACGGAAAAGAACCAAAATACACAAAGAGCAAAGTAAAGTGAGTCCGAGAAAAAGAAAGCGGACGGATAAAATAAGGAAAAAATGGTTACGCTATTTTTCTATCTTCACAATACAAAAAAACAAAAAAGGTATATCCAAAAAACGGCACAAATCTTCCCAGGAGTTTTTTTTATTCCGTCTTTTCCTTTTCCACTGAAATGCTTTGAGAAAAAATACAAGAAAAAAGACGGAGGATGATTTTTTTCTCAAGGTAGTAGCGGCAAGAGCATCGCAGCTGCCAAAGAAAGTTAGAGAAACGTTGCACACTGTTGCAAGGTTATATACATTTGCTTACACACCGAAAGAGCTTTTTTGTTGCATGGCTTCCGCTATACACACACCGTGCCTAGATGCATTACATAAGGTAAGGAAAGAAAGAGATGTCTAGGCAAAAAATCAAGAGTAGCGGCAAGAGCAGCAGCAGGTGGCTGTTTTTTACTTGCAGACGAAATTTTTCTTCTTTCTTTTTCACTTTTTTCCTGCACTTGGTCTACTTTTCTCTTAAGTTTCACCTAGCTTGCCACAGAAGCACCGCTACAGACACAAAAAATAACACTTGATGTGGGCATGTTTTATGTGAGTACGTCTCTCACGATTACCATCCGCACAAGAAGAAACTTAGGCAGACCAGGTGATTTCAATGATGTGGGTGTAGAAGAAGAAGAGGACGATGAAGCTCCCGTGGATATTTTTACAAAGTTTATGAATGGAGAAAGCCGGAGTAACACTTGAGTCTAAAAATGGAACGAACGTAGAATAACCACATTTTCACGCTTTTTTTCTGCCAGGTTAAGCTCCGATGGAAGAGGCAGTAAAAATAAATCTTTTTATGTTATCTTTCGTTTTTTTCTTCAATGATATGATTTCAATGAAAAATATAACCTTTTCTGTCAAAGACCTTTTCTTCGCTTGTTGCTTTCTGATTTCAGAAGAAAAGACCGGTACTTTGACTCGTGAAGTCCATGGGACGTCTTGCTCAGGTGAAATGATGCAAGATGTGCTGCCGAACGTATGTTTTATGGAGAGGCAGAAATGAGACAAACGTGGCTGTTGATTTTCAAATGTTATGTAATTAGCAGAACGATTGTAATAAATGTTGCGAAAGAATTGCAGATAAAGACGAAGACAGTAGTCGGTGTATGAAGTGAATTGGAAAGTGTGTGGCTGCACATCTGCTTTGTGTTTGTACAAATGACTGGTTGGTATGAATCTATTGTTATGTTATTATTATTGTTTTGTTGATGGACAACGTACTGTTGCCGTTACAATGTGTTTACGTTATTATGGCCACTTTCCTCCTCTTTATCTCTCTCTTTCACTTTCCCCTTTCTTGACTTATTTCTCTGGCTTGTTTTTTTTCCCTCCGAACTTTTTTCCTCACACACGACAACGTGTGCGAGTGAGTGAAAATGTGTATGTGAGTGCGAAACGTGTGTGTGTTTATGTGAGAGAGTGCGAGTTTTTTGAGTGGTCGACCTGCTGCTGCCGAAACGGGCTCAGAGTGAGCCTCAGAAGGCAAGTGAAAGTGAGAGAGTTGTAAAATAAACAGGGGCTGTGCGAATCTGACGCAGTACACTATATATGCTTTCGCCTGTCTCTGATAACTCTCTTTCTCTCTCTCTCACTCTTCTCATCTCAAACTAATCAATAATACGCTGAATACTATCGATTGCCGATATACCAATCAATCGCGCAAGTCTGTGGCTCAGACATACACATATAGAAAGTTAGAAGCATAGAAAAACATAATATCCAGAGGAGTCGAGAAAGACAGAGGAGAGAGAGAAGCAGAGAAAGAGAGAGGAAGAGAAGGAAAAGCAAAGCAACCAACAACCTAATAATACATAAAGCTCTTTTTTACTCTTCAAGCTCACTCTTCTATTTGAGACATATTATACATAAAGTTGGCAGGAGTCGATGAAGAGTTGCTGTTGCTGCTGGTGGTGGTGGCGGAGTGCTGCTGCCACAACTCCTATTACTCCTGCTGCTGACTCAATGCGAGTCTTCTACTGCTGCCATTACGACCATAGTTTTGTGCAATACTTCTTCGTCTTCTTCCAATACTTTATTCTCTATTACGATTTCACTTTCTCCCTTATTATAGCAAATGTACAGCAACATCTCTCCGAATTGATTCAGTTCTTGATGCCTCTGATTTTGATTCTGGGGCTGCCATTCCTATAAATACGACTTTCTCCCTCTTTCACTCGCTTTACTGTTATTAGGTAGCCGTGCAATGGTATGGAGTGCGAATGCTAATGTTTCTCCTCTGCTTTCTCTCTCCCTCTGCTCCGGCTTTGTCAAATCCATGCAGTCATCCTTCCTCCTCTATCTATATCCATCCATCTATTCATTCATTCATCCATCTATCCATCTTTTTCCGTCCATAGAAAATAACACACTTTTTATGGATAGATGGATAGATACCTATCGATAAGGGACTTTGGGCTGACTTAACAGCTTGTACACTGCTTTGCTTCCCTTCCTTCCACATTTCGCTCAGTGGAATAAAAAATAACCGTGTACCAGTCTACGGATCTTTTGCCACCGCCACAATCACCACCACAGAGAAAACACTCGAAAAGTGTTTGAGAGAAAAAAGAGATATTTTGTGTAAGTTGAGTGCATGCAGTGCGGTATTGGTAATGGTGGCAGTCCCACCAAATTCGTACTAATAGGTCTTGTATCCGTATTGAATTTGTACGACTTCATCCTTTCCGTCGCCTTCTCTCTTTCACTTTCACTCTCTTGCACACACAAATGTACACAAAAAGCGCCGCCGTGCCGATTATAATACTAGAGACTAGCCCAGGCGGATAAAGCTGCTTCAGCAATAAAAATAGCTTTGCCGTGCTTTACACTTCATACTACGACGTAAAAGAATTTTTAGAAGCTGTTGCTTTCCTTACTTCTTTACTCACTTGTCTATTTTTCTCTCAAAAATCATTTTGTACCCAGTAACTTTTTCCATTGTTGCGCGTGTTGCGTTTATTTTTGCGTGTGTGTGTAGAAAGTGAGTAGTCATTTCATTCATGATATTTACTGAATTTCTCTGCTTGCAAATTCAGGTGGGAAAAAATGGATGAAAGAACGTGTTTATTGTCGACATGCTCATTAACAAACTTATTTGTCTTGGGTTATTTTTACTCTCTTTGTACCAGTTTTTTATCATTCCGGTCTTTGACGTACAAAAGCGATGCATTAATGCTAGGAAGGAAATGTGACAAGGAAGCATTAAACAAATCTTTTAATAGAAATTGAACCCGACACAATTACATAGAACTCTGAGGACATTTTTTCCCTTTTTCGTTACATGAGCGGAAAAGAAATTCTTACATCTTTTCATAATGAAAATCCATAAATACTGATTTCTTGGTCGCTGGGCACGGTTCAACGATCCGTTCCACTTGCCTACGAACATTACATCAATCATTACGTAAAGGCATGTGCAGCAAATGTATTTAATCAATACTCCCAAAAGACAAATTTTTCCCAATCAAACACATTCAATGGAAATATACTCAGCTTTCAAAAATAGAACCATTTTGTCTTTTCTGTCAAACATTTGCTAAAGCAATTTGACTGCAGCATTTAGACATTTTCTTTTCTATGTAAAAGTGAGATTGACTCTTTTCTTCTCTCCTGCTAAAACCATTTTGTTCCAGTTTTGCCTTCAACAGATTTTTCCGTCCTGTAAGCCCTGTTTATATTGCCGTTCACATGTCATGGAATGATTCCAATTTTCCATATTATCATCATGTACTTGTGGACGAGGACGAGAACAGAAATAGTTTTCGTGCCACGGTAATCGCCAGGATTGTTAGAGTAAACGGACAAGAGACAGAGTCGATATATTTTAGACCCCCATTCCCACGCCGTTCTCAAAATGTTTGACAACTGTACATCAACCAGAGAGCAGCGCAGAAAGCCAGAAATAACGGACGCATGTAAAATCTATCTGGGAACAGAGACATCAGCAGTTGGTACCATAATTCACTACATAAAGCGAACCCATTCGGAAATTGCCTGCGTTGCTTTGGTTTACGTTGCCAGATAATAAAAATGTTGTCCATTTTTTCAGAATACTCAGACCAACCGTTAATACCTACATAGAGCGAATGCTTCTATTTGCCTTCCCATCATGTTTCACTCATAAAGAACGTTCATTTCAGTGTCGATGCCCGATAACCTCCAATGCTGCTATAATATTCAATAATTCAATGCTCTGCCTCTTAGACACGTCTACTTGGAATTTAAAGATTCTTTTAAACTCTTCAGAAAGGACTGACCTTGATTGGTCAATTTAAAGGAAATCCGTAACCTAGACAATAAAATGAAAAGAATACAACTTCATAAAGGACACATTTCGCACTACATTCAGGTTGAATCCACAGTTTGTTATTTCTTCCGCTTTTGATTTGGTTGCAGCAGTGAAGTAGGAACCAACCAACAAACCAGTTTTCCCTATTCTATCCTCACAAAACTGAATGCCCGATTTATCGAGAGTTTCACACAAGAGTACAAAGAATTCCAGTGAAAGCAGCAACAGCTTCAACGAAAAAGAGCGCGTCAACGAGCTTTTTTCTCTTTCTTACCAGACAAAAAGCATGCTTGCCTGTTTGCACGCACGCTTTTTTCCTTCCACAACTACATTCCAAAACATCTATTTCCCCAGTTTTTTTCGCCTTTTTCTCAACACACATGCAAACTTCACATGGAGTTAGAACAGGCAAGCTCACCAACCGGTGGAATTCATAATAAAATCAACAACATGCATTTACCTAGTCACATATGCTTCCTTGTCATGATCATGTTCATATGAAGAGAAACAAAAAATGTAGATGCCTACAAAGCAGGGAGCGAAAGGAGATCGCCGTGGTCGTGAATAAATGACAAGGCATGCCATGCAGCCAGAAAGAAAGCAAACCTATATTTTATGTGTGTCTATCAACCAGGCCTATATTTCTAGTGTGTCTTTATAGATATGAGAAGATGTAGCAACCAAAGGGCATCTAGATGACATATCAACGAATAAATCCTGTCACAAATAGAATAATACCCGATCGATCTTCTTTCTCTCGTTCTCTTTGTACAAAGCATTTTTCAGCGTACATCTGTCTAATTTCATTCCTGTGATGAACACGGTGATGAGGATGTCACTAAAAATCGGGTCTATGCCGCATACAACACCAAGAACGCAACAGAACGCTTCTAAGTAACTAGGCATATGTCATTGTGACAAAATTGCGAGAAAAAAAATTCTAGGATGGAATGCTAAACTTTCATTCTTACCTTCTTCAGAGAAAGTCGTGGTGGTTAAGAATTTGGCCTCAACAAATCTGAACGCCTCCAACTCGGTTTTGAGGTGGACAAAACAAGTGATGGTTTGAGTGTCTGCAAGTAAATAGAATGAAACACAGGGTTGAATTGAGATATTCCTTTTGATTTCATTTCGAGGAATATTATACACATCCATTCAAATTCTGGTTACTTTACTTTGTAGCATATTAATTAGACTGCAGAGGTAGCATTATTCAGAATAGCAAGGCTGTGCGGTGCGGTACGAGTGTGTCAAAGAGAGATGCAAGGAAATAAAAAATATGGGAATGTGGGAGAGAAAGGAATGAAGAGCAGCAGGAGGAAAATGAAGTGAAATGAAAATGTACATTATTCCAATAGATCATCATCAATACTTCTACTGATTCTGCATGCCTTTCCTTTTATTTTTTTTCCTGTGCTGGGAATTGAGTGATGTATTTTCACATGGAGATAGCATACGAAAATCTAAAATAGATCGGTTCCGATGAATCCATGACGAATAGCTTCACTACACACTGCACTGGAAGAGTAACAGCAGCCGCAAAACACAACACTAGTCGATAGAGAGAAGAGCAACGTTCTATAGTTGGAAATTCCAATTCCGAAGAGCAGAACTCAGGCAGAAGGGAAAAGGAAAGCAGACACACAGAATTAAGGTATATTTATGCCCTGCTGGTGTTGGTGTTCATTCAGTTATTGTTATTAATGTCAATCTCATGCCTGGAGACGGATTGATATTGATAGGAGGAAAGGGAGAAAATGTGAGACAGTCAAAGTATTAGAAAGAAAGAGGAAAAAACGACGAACTGCTCAAATTTATTTCCTTATACTAATAGCAATGATAATGGTAATGCATCTTAACCTAGCAAGCGATACTAACGCATTAATACGTATTAATGGAGGAGGATGAGGACGAAGGACGTGGCAAGAAGCAGGAGGAGGACGCAGTGTTTTCTGTATTATGAAATGAAAATGCCCATCAAATCAAACAATATTTTCTATAATGTGATTCCCATTTTATGACATTATCTATTTCTATAATACAACATTTGCCAAGGGAAAGAGAAGTGACGTCGGGAATAATCATAAAAATAGATACGATATAGCGCATCTATGTTCTTTAGGTATTTTCTCAGCGCAGCGCACCACTCTGCTACTATTAAAGGGCACACAATCATCATCATTATCGTCGTCACCAAAGAACGTAATAATATGTGTGCATTAAATACGATGTAGGTAATGCAATAGTTTTATATTTTTGGCTCTTCTTGTGTCGCTGGTGCCGGCGGTGCTGCTGCCATGATTGGCGATATCGGAGATGGAAGCAATATATCGATCCAGATGATAATTACGAGTGACAATTGGAGATGAAAGGGGAAAAAGATGTTGCATGAGAAGCGGTAGTATGGAAGTAGAAAATGGCAGTGGAAAGACTAAAACGTGATCGGCACACTGCATAATATACATAAAATGGAATAATATAAACACATATATACATATTATGAGTAATGTGTGTGTTTCTCGTCTCTCTCTCTCACTCTCGTGTCGTTTCTCTTGCGTGTTTGAAAAGATGAAGAGGGGCGATGAGCAGAGAAAAGCTTTAAGTTGCTTATTCGTTTCACTCAACTCTCAAAACAAAAACAGGATTAAAAGGGTAGCTCCCTATATTGCCACCACTTTCTACGCTGCCTTCACTCCATTCATTGTACCCAAGGTACATGCATCAAACACAGCGCGATGGCAGTGTGCCACAACTGCTTCGATATAGTCACATTCGTTTAAAGGACATTAATACACAATGTGTGGATTCACACTTCTCTGTACAATTTTTTGAAAACTTTTTTTTTTGCCGATTATCATTCATAATGACAGACTACTAGTCCTGGCCATAGATACACACTCATCGAGGTGGCAACTTCATTGGAGGCGCAACACTGTCACTCGGAACAGATTTTCTTTCATTGTCGTCATCAGCAGTCAATTTGCAACATGTGCTCGGCAAGCAAAATGGAGAGTTGGTGCTTCTGCGAGGCTGACGATCTTGATAATGATGATAAGCAGATGTAGATAACGTTAGCCAAATTGACACAATGAATGTGTGACAATACATGGAAATACACATGTTGGCAGGAGAAGAGCACAGTTAAAAAGATGGAGGAGGTGGGCGTATTGAATTTATTATCGATAATTTCTCCTCAAATTTCTCAGCGTCATGGATGAAAGCATTGACGGATTTCGCAGTTAGTGCTTTCAAGTTTGTTGTATTTTTGAAAAAGTTATCGATCCTGGTTTCGGGAAAGAAAGCCAAGCGATTTCACTTTTTTACAGTCGATGGCGAAAAAGGAAACGGAAGAAATGAAAGATTGAGTTAAAACTGGAAACATTCCGTCTTGCTCAGCAAACTGACAATTTCACCAAAAGGGGAAAATGTCAGTGATTCGTCCCATAGAAGGACAAAAAATGTTTTGTTACTCAAGCTTGCAAAGTTTGAGCGTAAAACATTAAATGAGTTTATTTGCTTACAGAGTACAGACTGTAAATAATGAAATAAAAATTGATGAAACAGGACATGGCGGAGCAAGTCAGTCAATCAAGTCAACTCATTTCTATTTTTATTTGGAAGTAAAAATAAAATAATCAATAGAATTTGTGAGTGAAAGGAGAGATGACTTCTCTAAGTAGAGGAGAGGCAGGAAAACTTTCTCCCTTTTCTACAACTTACTTAGTTTTCCCTCGCCCTGTCGAGTTTAACTCAATCGTGTTTTTGTTCGCGACTTGTTCTCTTCATTAGCAATTGCGATGTGGAGGCACATTCAATAAAACTAAGGCGGAGTGAGGATAGCGTTTGAGAATAAGCAGTGAAGGACATCGTCGCGCTATTGTAAATTTTGTATTGAGTTCTGATTTACTTGCTAAATAATCAATGATAACTCTTCGGCATGATTTTTGCAAGTGTGGACGGACAGTGATTTCATGAAACAGGACTGAAATGTAGAATAGGTAAATAAAACGAAAATGGGAACAGTGTAGTCTCTAGGACTGTGTAGTGGATTATTTTTCTTAAAAATTTAATACCATTAAGGTACTTATTTTGACTTGTTTTTCGTTTACAAATTAGCTTGTTTGATGAAAAGTGAAGTTCTGGGGAAGAGAGAAGGACGCGCATGCCATCCTTCCATTTCTTCTCTTTCTCCTCTTCTGCATCACTCCTCCAATGAAAGGATATTAAAAGAGGCACGACTCTCTCTCCCTCACTCACACTCTGAGTGAGTCTTTCGTAATTAGCAAAGAAATGAATGATCGATTGAAAATCAGTTGGGAAAGTTTTTGCCCTCGTGTCTAATAAAGCTAGTCGACGCAAACGGAAGAAGCATTGCCGTATAGCCATAGAAGAGTGAGAAGGAGAGAGAGGAGCTGCTGCTTTTTCTTCTGCCTAATTCTAGCTTTTGCTCGAGTTCTTCTTCGTCTTCGTCTTCTCCGCGGTGCTGCTGGCAGGAGTTCTAGAAAACGAATGCTCCTCAATACATTTATATTCTTGGAGCGAAGAGGAAGACGATGTGACAGGTTTTCTCCAGAAGAAAAACTGAGATTGTGTTTACGTAAATGCGCATATACATTCATAATAGGAGAACCTACATATCTATATCTGCGGCCTATACGGTCGTGTGTAGGCATAATGCAATTAACATTTTGGATGATGACGATCATGACGATGATGAACATGAACATGACAAGAAAAAGAGTCGGAATGAAAATGTATGAGCAAAATATACGTCTACGTAATGTATTTTACTATATTGAGAATTATTGAAAACTATTGGGAACGCGTTTCGAAGGAAAGAGAGGAGGAGAGGAAAATGCTTCTTAACTGATTTTCATACATTCAACATTCAATACAGCTAATAATATTTTGTAGCTTTGTCGTTTGTGATAGATGCGGAAGAAAGAGGCGAAGTGAGGCAGAGGCAGAGAAAGAGGGAGATGCCGACAACAAGGCTCAATTCGAGCCCAGCTTCTGCTTCCATCCATGCATTAGACAGATGATCAAGTCACATCATTTTCTGAATATCGATTGGAGATCTTCGTTTTCTTTCCTTCCTTCATTCTATCTGTTTTCCATGAATTCATCAATACACTTTTTCCGAAATGTAAATATGCAGACGATCGACTGTGAGCGGTTTGAAATGAATGCTTGGATCGGAGGGACGGATGCCTTTAATTCCGATTCCGATCTATGCCTGAGTGACTGGTATACGGATTAAAGCTCTCTATATGCATAAACCCACGAGGAGAAGTCTTTGGGGATATAAAATAATTTTGAGAAAATCATTTTCCTCGATCCATCTTTCAATTGATTGAATGCTGACGTTATTTTAGTGTCTAGAGAAAATGGAAGCAATAAAGCGATGCCACTCGCAAAGTAGTCGTTTTCTCTTATCATTTTATATAATATTATTTGTCTTTACACGATTTCGCTTAATCCATCGAATCTATCCATTTATTTATAGAACGTTGTGGCTGCTTGTAGTCGTCGCCACCGAGCAAGGTAAGGCCGCACACACACCGCATCCATTCCATCTCATTTTATAGCAGGATAAATACGAGCAGAAGAAGAGAAGACTTTGCCGTCTATCAGTCTCAAATTGATTTTTATATCTTCTCATCTGCACTTTTTATACTCCTCTCTCTGTCTACTCATTCATCCTTTTCAACCAACTCTCAAACAAACCGCTGAAGCCAATCATCAAACCGCACTCTTTCAGATCAATATTCTTTCATAAGAGCTTCCCTTTGAACACACAAAAAACATTCCTAATGACTTCTCCTTTTAAAATCTCTATGCACATTGTATTTCATCAATGTATTTTTTGTATTTGTAATTCCCAAATTTTCACACTATACCTTCCTCGTGGCTATCACCATACAGCGTAATTTCTCCTTATTTTGAAATTTAAGGTATTATTGTTTAGTCTGTGTCTAAAAATCATCGTCAGCTAAATTATTTTTTGCTTGAATATGATTGGACTACACTTTGATTCAGATGTTGCTCTAATTGTATTGGCTCATCATTATCTTCTGCATTTCATCTTTATTTATTATCACCACCTGAATTATAACCCGATTCGACATTTTCTCTAACCAGTTAATAAAAAACATAGAAGCCCCCATGACAAAAGAAATGTTGTGCCGTAAGGTTAATACAGATTCAGTCTCCCACTTGCATCCACATGGCAATGCGAGTATAGAAACAGCAGGAAGTGAAAATTCGTAAAGGAGAAGAGGATTTGGGACTGAGAGCCTGAAGAAACAGGTGTGTTGCTCGCTTTTCCAGGAACAATCTGAGAATGTATTTTGTGACTTGACTGGGGCCAAGAAACCTACTTAGACAGTTGTGTCTCTTTAGAGAGCTGTATGACTGTGCTGATGTTAGGCGACTGAATCAGAAAAACCCAGAACTCTACTGATCCTATTTTTCTGCTCTGTCTTCTTGATCTCACTTTCACTGGTTGTGTTGTAGTTATACACATCCACAACTCCGTTTGCATGAGCAGGCATTGATTGAACAAGCGGAATAAATAAAAGGTGAACAAGTAAGAGAAATCGTTTCATCCCGACCATTCACATGAAAAGCCGACGAACCAAGTCAATCTATAAAATATGTAATAAGAAATGCTATCAAAATCTAAAATATTTGTCTTCCAACACTCGCATATCAGAAGAGCGAAAAGAAAGGGAAAAATGGGGAAAGGGGAAAAGGAAGTGGAAGCAGAACAAGACGGAGAAAGAAAAGGACAAACAAATGTAACTCCTTTGCTTGCTTTTCCATCTTGACAGAATTAGAGAAAGTGACTGTAAAGATGTGAAAATTCCACAAGTAAAAGATTTCTATCAACTTCTCTTTCCAGCTAGCATAACTCTAACAGCGTTACCGAAGGCAACGAAGTAACCCAGCCGTATGCTTTATTCAATACAGGGAAAAGCAGAGACAAAAATAAAATAAAGTTTGCTCTCTTCAGGAGAACTTGAAGCCAAAATCTCAAGTGCTGACATAAAACAAACCAAACCACACATAAGTAAGCGGTGCACATATCACTTATGTATTTATGTACAGGACGGCTGAACAGATAGACATCATCATCGACAAAGATGGTTTTAGGTTTTACTTCTTAGAATCTGGGCTAAAGTTTAAAAAATACCACGAACGAATCACTCTCGTCACCATCATCA
This sequence comes from Cyphoderus albinus, assembly GCA_021029165.1. Classification (NCBI taxonomy): domain Eukaryota; kingdom Metazoa; phylum Arthropoda; class Collembola; order Entomobryomorpha; family Paronellidae; genus Cyphoderus; species Cyphoderus albinus. Next base: position 26,391 of record VYYJ01000073.1, on the reverse strand, counting down.
AAGACAAGCCAGAAAAACCTGAGATTCGTTAAGGAGAGACTATTTTTCTGTGGCGAAGTGAAAGTTGAAGACGAAGGGGAAACGTGAACAAAAAGAGTTGGTTTGGAGAGAAAAGGAAGTCAATTTCAATAACCTGATGCTTAGCAGTATAACTTGCATAAGAACTTTTTTTTCATGTCTCTTCCTTGTTCTCACTCAACCTGTGTAACTCTGTTGATGCTGTTGGTTTGCAACACTCAATACAACGCAGCAGTTTTCATCACTCAAGTTAACTGCGTAGAGTTGTGGTGGTGCTTCTTTCGTCTTTTCATCCTGATTGACAAGGTATTGATTTATTGATTAGGTACAGTCAATACCTGCCTATCACATCAACTCTCACGAGGGAATTATAGACTCACTCCCTCACTCTCTTCTTTCTCCTCTTCCAGCACGTCTTTTCTATTACGTTTTTCGCTTCATTCCTCCGTGGTCGTTTGTTCGTGGAAGGATTTTTATGATCAATGTGCAAAGTAAGACTCTGGCAGCCAGAGCTCCATGAATTTCTGTAGTGGATTCCTTCCTTCTCATCGTTCCTTTTCTCCTGGGCATTTTCTATAATACATGACTTTTATTCTTTTGTCCATCTACACTTTCACTTTGAGAGAAAGAGAAATTCGTATAACGAACTTAACATGATACATTTTATTACAGTGGTGGTGCCACTACTACTATCAACGACGGTCTACCTCAAACTTTAATAATAAGTACGTAGGCACACTAGAATTTCATTATGGGCTTACAATGTAGACGTTTGTCTTCCCGGTATGTCACGATGGACTTTTTTCTTTAGAACTGGCTGCTCTGATGTTTCCATTGAATTGATATTTTCATGACAGATTGATAGGGAGAGAAAATGAATTCATTGAAAATGTGGACGTCAAAACACACGCAGATAGAAAGCATAGATGCACTGGTCACAAGTCAACTCAAGTGTTTCAGGGGAAATGACTTGAATGAACATAATGGAAGAAACAATAATGAGCGAGAATGAAAGCTGAATCGACTTGATCCGGAGAGGCCATCCGTAGGAACATGTTGCAGGTTAGATTTTTTCTAAATATTTTTATGCGCTTCCCTTTGTTTATACTGCATTGTTCTGCTACAAACAAAGAATATTTGTAAAGTTTAAAAGAAACGAGCTCCTCGGCTTTTTAAAGTGTAATGGTGAGGAGGTAAGCAATCAAAGCGGGTGTTTTTCGTTGAGCGGAGTTACTCATTTTTTATACGAGTGGATGTGTCTGAAATCTCAAAAACAATATTAAATCCAGTCCCAATGGCCCCCATCGTACCTACGATTCTCTTTCACTCCGAAACGCCCGTTTTACTTTTCTGCCTACCTAGACAAGCTATAAAAATTACTCATCTTCTTTTTTCATCTCTCATCTTGTCTGGTTCCTGCCCAGTGAAACTGCTCCGTTAAGCATAAGTAGAAATATTAGGAAATTGCCTTCGATATATCACATGCCACAATGAAGCACCGGAGTGAAGCAGGGAAAATGCCATTGAGAGTTGTACACAACAGAGAATACTAAAGTCATTTTTTTCCTTTCCACTGACAATAATAAATAAAAACATTCTAATAATACACTTCTGCAGATTTCATATTACATAGAATCAGGAAGCCTAAACCGAGTTAAGTCAAATCGTTACACAAATGACCGAGGCGGAGTACAAAGTCAATGTTATTTCATTTTTGTTCTACATAGATTTCCAAATAACATTTACTTTTACTGTGGCAATGACGTCTGACCCTCATTGGTTACAGCTGCATACAATGGAAAGCTAAATCAATTGAATTCCTAATTATTGATCTAATGGCGTTAAACAAATTTCTGCCTGGAGCGAGTTGGTCGCAATCTGTTTGCAGTCAAACTGAGGCAAAGCTATGTACAACAAGCCACTTTGGTGCCTGCGTTATGAAAACTCTGAGAATAACGCATGACAACATACCGATTTATAACTTGGAGCTGGCGAAATGTTACAAGGTACAAATAAACATCTCTCCATATCCACAACGGAATTCTGAAATCATGCATTTGTGCTCGTTCCTCTAGTCATGAGCGTATTTGATAAGGCTCTCTGGTAGCTCATCGTAAAGTAAATGATTATACCTTTCAATACATGTCATTCCAAGAAACAAAAACAAGAACAGGGAACGGTTCCCATCTGACATATCAGCCTGATCATGCCCATCACATGATCGTGATCAGGATGATCGTTACATCGTCGTACTCTCATCATCAACGAGGATCATGGTTCCACTGTAACGAATACTTTTCAGGGTTTTACCACCCCAGGAAAAAACTTCTCGTTTGACTTTGTCATATGTTCCTCTGCATTCTGGAAATAGATATCCAAATCCAGAGTATATTTTCATATCCCCAGGATTAAAACTCGCGAGTAAGTGAGTAAGCAATGCTGAAAAACAAAAGATACTTTTCGAATGAGAATACAAACCTGAACACGCAATATAAGCTACACATCGAAAATAAATATAGCCAATAATAACGAAATAAAATGTAATCATGACAATGGAGCATTGTGAAAGTGAGCAGAGGAAAGTGAAAGGAAAAGAGTGCTCCGTCTCACCGAAAGTTGTACACGTTTCAAACTAAACTCGAACTACTTTGGTAAAGTGCAGTGACATATGATTAATACAGGGATATTAAGGGCTTTTGGAACCTCACAATATGTGTCTGTCTTTGAGAACATCTGTGTGGAAGTGAGACTAGCTCGTCCTTTCGAACTGAATGCGCACCTCCACACAACACAATACTAACTAATATCTGCACTATTATGCTATTACAAAGTGATGGTGGTGCTAGTCGAATTTTTTTGTCTCTTTTGTTTTCCTTCCTCGTTTGAGACAAGGTAGAGTCAGTGTGAATTCTCGTTGTCAATGTTGGTCTCAGTCGGTGCAAGTGCAAGTAGCAAGCAGCCGAGGGAAAGAGAAAGACGGAGACGCGGCTCACTCACATGCATTAGATTATTTATTATGACTAACTAAATCGATGAGAAATCAAAAGGGCAACTGGAGATGATCGTGGTGCTCATGATGACGATGATGAAGAGCGGAAAGCTGGCGTTGTTTTATTCTTTCCCATAAACTAAACCTAATGCTAAGCAAGCTGTAGAGAAATTATGGGTGAGTTGTTAGACATTAGGGATAGTGATGACGATGATCAAAATGATGGAAGGAAGGAAGGAAGGAAAGGGGGAGAAGTAGAAAAATCTACGACGGGTAACTACGACTACTCTTCGATCTGTTTAGGAATATGAAATGAATTAAAATAAAATGAAGTGGAGCGCACGAGTCAACACTTTTTTCTTTTGTTTTTATCGTTAGGCTTCTCATTTCGTTTTCAATTGTGCAAAATTCTCTGTCGATTCTTCTTGCGCGGTTGATTAAGTCTAATCTACATGCAAAGAAATATTTATACATTCAAATTACCCAGAAGTATTTTCTTGCCAGCTTGACACGTGAGAGTTTAATGCTGCAGCGGAATCCAATCCATAAAAATTGAAATGTCGCATTTCTAATGCAGGAGCAATGTTATAAATTTTATCGAAACGGGGAAAATGGAATAATTTGTGAGGCAGTTTGTGTGTGTGGCCAGAGTAGTATGTGGAAGCTGTGCACGTATCGCTGGTATTGACAGCAGTCATACACACGGCATGGCAAAGAGCAATTAAGCTAATACAGTTGAGGAAATTTGCATATTGTATATTTCCAGTCGTCATCAAACGAGAGTTGAACGGACACCGAACACAACTTTACTATTACCCCATTACTTGAATTCCTCCTTTCTCTCTCCTCTCTCTCCTTTTCTCCTTCACTTCAGTTCAGTTCGGATCAATGTATTCATGCGAAAAAGGGGACAGCGAAAATTAATATAAAATAAAATAATCGTAATAATAATAGTAATTTATACCTACATAAAATATGTGATATGGGTGTGCATAACAAGCGCTGTAATATCAGAGTTGTGTAGCACCAAAAATATGACTGTACTAGCACTCGGCCAGAGAAGAATTAATGGGAGAAGGGAAAAGAGTCCCTTCCAACAATTTATATTTTAACGATATTTGCAATTTCATATTGCAAGGCATGTAAACTTCCAATAAATATGTATATTGGCACCGATTAACAATTTCCTTTTTTGACGTGCACCAACCCAAATTTACAGTCCACAGGTCGACCAATAATCGTGTATGCACATGTTGTAGTCGTCAATCGTCGTCATCATCGTGTTCCTCGGGCGAAAGCAAAGCAACAGAGGAAAAACACAGTGAAGAAAATAATAATTTTCTTGTTTCGATACCAACAAAAATCTCGAATTAAAATACTTACATTTTCCTCTGCTTTATTTAGCCCATTTATTTAGCCAGTCGCTTTTCGGATATTTATGCATTATGCATGTTTTTGTATTAGGTTGTTCAGCGTTTTTGTTGTGCTGTCTACGAGTGTGATGTAGTGGTGGGAATCAGTAAAGACATGAAATCGTCATTTGTTCTACATGCACAACGTATTAGAAATTTATACGCTGTGTTTCAACGGTGCAAGTACATCGAGGCAGCAGCGGCGGTATTAGTATTGATATACGAGACGATTTGATTATATAGTGCTTTTCTAAATAAGTCTAACAAATAGGGCATGTTTTATGCTTATTATATGACTGATGATGACTGCACCATTTTAGTTGATCGAGAGAGAGAGCGAACGAATACCGGGTTCGTTCACGTACAATTTTTGAACTCAACTAATATTTTCTCCGTCAGTAATTTACAAATGTCCGGAGTCGACAGGAAGGAGAGAAATGGGGAAATTATTCCTCAGCAATAGTTTGATCCGATAACGATTTTCTGGTAATCTGCAAGCATAATCATAATATGACAGAGAGAGAGAGAAGGCAAAAGCAAAATATGCAGCACCAGGAAAGCGAAGGCACACTTAAAAGACATGACGATAGCGTACCATTAAAGCACATGTTTACGTTTGTTACATGTGTACTTTTCCTATTTATTGGGTTCACATCCACGATGTGAAAGGAGGGAAAAAGCTGGTCAGTTTGGGTAAGTGAGCGAGTTGGTGAGAGACGGTTTTCTCTGAACAACTTTCCTATAATAAAAATAACATTTCGTCTTGCAGCTTGTGTGACTCCACGGAACCAAGTATTTATGTTGCTTTAAGTTTCGAGTATTACCGACTTGGCACTAAAATGTTCAACAATAATGCATTCAGCCTTGTACGAACATTATTATGTTTGGAACGTCAGTCAGACAAAATAACAATGACGAAGTATTTATGTATTTTGTTTGAGCGATTGATTGAGTCCGTTTTTACTGCAGTCAGTCAATGGGTATCACGGACTCTCCGTTGTACTTACCATGTCCATCTCTCCTTTTCATGCGGTCTCTATTGCTTGTAAATATATCTCGGTATTGACGAGAGACTTGTTTTTATGGAAATCAATTTTCCACTTTCTTGTGTTGAACGGCAAAAAATGAACATGCAGATTACATGCAGTTATTATTTTTAGGGATTTACTTTTACTGCTGCAGGGAATGGGGATATTAAATGTGCACAAACTAACAATAACTTTGTGATTTTAGTGTGGCGTTTTACAACCATGTTCTTGCATTGATTAGTCATCAAGCGTTTTTGCCAATATATTTTCAGTAATCTTTTGACATGTGGGAAGTTTGACGGAGAAAGAAAAAGCAATAATTTGTGATACCTTAATAATAAGTGAGAAACACGAGTCAGAGAAATATATTGTTAAAATCAACGTAGAAAAAAGACTCGCTCAAACTTGATGTATTACTCATAAAAGCGCACGTATTGATGTCATACAAGCATGTAGAGTGGAACAGTATTATTATAACATGTTGCTTCGCACTGGAATTTATTGAAGAGAGAGAAAAGTTGAGTTTGACCAGTGTGCTTATATAGAGCTAATAATGTGAGTAACCACATAGCGGCACAACACCCAACATTGGCGTGATGAAAGCGAGCAGCTTTTTTCTCTTTCTCTTTTTCTCTCTGCCCGGCAAGTGGGCAGTGGAGGCAATGGATTGGTCAGAGGGAGTGAGTGAGAATTGATTGTGTTGTGGCTGTTGTTGTTGTTGGTGAGCTGACTCTGACTCTCAGAAAGTGAACATGGGATTTGAACAGAACTTAACTGGATGCTATTTTCTTTCAATATTATGATTACTACATTATAAAAGGCTCACATGTCGTTCGCATGAACAATTTTGACCACTATGTATTTTTTCCAAACTTGACACTTTGATAACAAAGAAATGTGAAATATGCAGAACTGAGAGTTGATCAATCAACAACGGACCAACACTCGTGGACATATTCACAATTACTTGCTATTTGGAATACCAATTTTCTATTTTACCCAACAGCTCTCGCATAAACACGTAGTAAAAGACGAACGGTTTCTCTTTCACCAGAAAATGGGAGGCAATGTGAAAGGTTTCACGTTGCATTTTAACCGTTTCTTAAAAGGGGACTTCTTGCACAAAATACACATTCACACTCCTTCCTCGTTTCACTTCACTTTTCCCAACGAGAAAATTCTGGAGACTTTCCGAAATGAGCTGTAGTTGTAGTGGCCTATAAAACAACCACAGAACGGAACAGAGAGGAACTCACAATCACTAAAGCAGCAAAGCGAGTCCGAGTCGTATGAAACTGAAGTAGCGTAAGCATTGATTGACAAGAATTAACCTTAATGTTGATTTCGCGTGTCTTCACAGTGTAATTAAAACGTTTGGCACAGGGTCTCGTCGCAATCGAAAGATATTTAAAAATGAGCCTGGCTCGGCTCACACTCACTCTCAAACACTAATAACAAAAATAAATACATAAAGATTTTCATAAACCAAATCGTTCTTTCTCTGAAATGCGACTTTTGGTCATCAGTCATGTGTAATTGTATTATTATGATCCGCTTCTCCCATTCCTGCTGACAATTAAATATTATTTACGCTCACGTCCACTCTGCTCAATTTCTTCAAGCAACGTCTAATCCGGATCTGCCGTAAATCGATCAATGAGCGTATGCAATAAAAGCAGGAATATTTAATTAGGAAAAATAAATTCGAAATAAAAAAATGCTCCCGAGACACTTTGTTTCTTTAGAGAATGCAAGCAGTGGGAGCAGCCAACTGACACTTTTAACAACGAGGAAAAATCGGCTTGTCTTCTTCTGTAGTGAGTCAGCCTGTATCAACACACCGAAAAATCGTTAATCAAGAAGGCACAATACTAATTTTTTTCGCTCTCCCTCTCTCATTCTCACTCACTTCTCTTCGACAACAAAACGACGTGATGATTCTACATGAGATGGAGAGAGAGAAGGAGAAAAGAAAAAGAATCTATCTTTCAAATCGAACACGGAAGAAAAAAATGAATACTTGTGATTTTTATATCCTATTTTATCATTATCTTACTTATGTACATACCCATTAATAAATGCTCTGTGTAATGCGAACATTGTATAAAGAGTGTTGTGAGGGATAAGAAATTGGCATATGCATTGCATATGTGAGAATTGAACATCATTGCGTTTTTTGCTAGCTTCTTTTTGTATTTATTACATGTATAAAACGCTCGATTCCAATTTTTTCCTCTCTCGCACTTTCTTTCCTTCTTCCTTTCTTCTTCCTCTTCGTCTCCTTCTTTTACTGGAATCAAATGATGCCGAACTCTTCGGAAGCATGAGTGGCGGCTGTGATGTGCCGATATCATGTCATTGCATCGCATTGCTTCCATTAACATTTCGGATTCTATTACTATATCTTCATCGCGCACATTTGGAGGAGAGCGGGAGCGGAAGGAACATGCGGCAACAACGGCAGTTCCTGAGCTAGTGGCGGTAGACAAAGTGATCTCGGATTATTGGTATTGAAGAAAATGGCATGATGATGTGGTGCGTGTTGTGGGGATATGGAGAAGGTCGTATACCAATAACTTTCGTTCATCTTTTATGTGATTCAATAAAAAATAATTGGAGGCGAATAAAATATTTTGGCAAGTGGCCCGATCCAATACGTATTATGCGCTTTCATACTAATATGATTATATCTTTGTATAGCAAAATGTCTACTTGAATTCAAGTCTCTTTTATCTTTTCCTTAGGATCGCAGAGATAACAAAATCCGCTGTATATACATTAGCCTGCACTAAAAAATTGGGATTTTAAGTGCTTGCATATTTCAAAAGAAGATGGGATGGATCGAATCTGATGTTGTGATTGCTTCCGTCCTTTATCCGTGAAGACAACAGGCGCAGACCGGAGAAGACAGATTCAAATTGCAAAATTCTTACACACATTTCTTCACTCCGCATTTCCCTCTCTGGTGGCAGTGGTAATAATAATCATGAAAATAAAGAAGGGTGTAAGATTTTATAATTCGTTATTTTTTAATCACACCACACCAAGATTCCGTAGTCATGTGTCTGCAATGTTAACATAGCTCACCAATTTCACGTCACATACTTTTCACACACTTTATTATTTTATAGCAGGGGACGTTATGTCAATTAGTTCTAAGGAGGCGATGCGATATTGATGTACGATAATGAGTGATTAGACAGCAACTCGGATGGTTAAATATGCCCTAATTCTCAGAGGTTACAAGACACATTGTACCCTATTACCGATTTTATAAATAGTTCAGTGGAAATCCCCGCACCAGTGTACCATGGAAAAAGACAAGTGACCATTGAAGATTCCAAAGTTGAATTCCTGAAAATTCATTGCTCGTAAAATTACGACCTCTTTTGATACAGTGTTTAACAAAGTTCGGTTTAAATGATGCACGTTGGTTTTTTAAGTGTCAATAAAATCGTTTTCTTAATGCGAGTTGGCGAATTTATGGGGAAAATTAGATTGACCGGGATTAGGATTACTATCTTGGAATTGTATTGGAAGTAAGCCGAAAAATGGAAAATGTCTTAGGCAGAGCAAGTCGGTATCTCTCTAGAGTTCTGCTCCTCTTTCTGACGACGGCATTTATACAATAAAACAAGCAGTTTTATTACCATTCCATCTCACTCCGAGATCGCAATTTCTTTTCTCTTCTTGCTCGTTTAAATTTTTTACTGGCAAAAATTATTATCGCCCATAATTCTACTTAAACTGACAAAATAATGCACATTCTCAAATTATATGGATAAATAAACGCATAAACACTTCTTAATGAAGTAGGAGAAATGGCAGTAATAAGCCAGTTTCAATTTTCAGCCATTTGCTCCTACCAATGATTATTGCCTTAAGCTTTTAGTACATTTATAAACAAACAACTACACGCAAACTCCACGTAAACACGGTGTCTTTTGAACAAAAAAATGATTGAATAAAGAATTGCTATTGCTGGTGAGATGTCAACAGAAAGTGTGTGCTTATGTACTTTACGTGCAATCCTTTTATTTTCTCTTCTTGAAAAGTCGCATTTTTATTGAACTGTTCTCTCATTCTATTTGTAGACACTTAAAATAATGTATTATATGACATGCTCCTTCACCATAATAACAACAAGAGAAAAACGGGGCAGAGTCGATTCGATTGTACATTTACAGTGAAAAATGGCACATTCGTTTCACATCCATTTTCTATTGCATAGTTAGTGCACTAGAAAGAAAGTAAATAGACAACTCTGAGTGTCACATTTCTTGCACATACATTCCCGACAAGTGGGACTATCAGACATGAGAAGGTGTTAAAAAAGTAGAAGCGTGAACATAACATTAAAAGTCAGCCGCCAATAAAATTGATAGGAAATGGTAGTATTAGCAAATGACATGCATATTATCGTCAAGTAAAACGGAGTCGTACAACGAGAGGAGAAAAAGGGGCAAAAATGTACGGTGGCTCATTGATTTAAGGAGAATAATGTGTCTCCGGTTACAGCCAGAGCAAACAGATATATCTTGCGTGGAAGCTGATGACGGTGACGTCGAAGAAGGAAAAAAATAAGTGGCATTCAAATGGAAAAGCGGAGCAGAGAAAAACTCAACAGTTGACATTTATCACCGGCTATTACTTTTAGAAGGATGTCAATACATGAATTTGGTAACACTTAAACAGATAACTGCACAGGCAGCTCTTGGTTGGTTTCCTTCCTTTTCTCACTCCTGTCCTACTCAAATAGCTCTAACAATAACTGTAACGAATAAGAACGAAAACGGCAGGTTTCTCTTGCAGTGAAATCTTAAATCTTTTGCTTGCATGTATCGACTAACTAACTTACATGCAAACAATTCTTACCGTGCCCAAGTTTCTTTGCTGGTCTTAGTTGCATATTGCTGAAGTTCTCAGTGTCAAGCATTTTCCATGGTACTTTCCAAGGATGTGGAAAGACAGAAAAAAGGAAACAAGAAGTAATGGCTGATTTGGTTCTTCCTTGTGGAAAGGAAGAAAAGTAATGGAATGTGACGTTATGGGATTCGGATGGTTTGTCTTTATTGGGAATCCAATCCTTGGAGACTAAGGATCACTTATTTCCATGTTTCACTATTTGACATTCTTGTCCCTAACACAAAATGTTGGGAGACTGAAATGACTAAATAAAGCAGTGAAGGAGAAAATTCCCAGCTTTCTGCAAAGATTTCCGCAAAAATACTAAATGAGCCTGTTGTGGCTATTACGTACAAAAGCTTTTTATCGATTCTCATGATTTTCCATAGAATACGATATAATAGTTTATAGGATTAGTGATACCTCTCGAGCGAAAAATAAAAATATTAGCAAAAAGTAACAGTGACGTTTGGATCCTACTTTGACAATTTAGACCCGCTTTAGTAAGTTAGTAATATGCCGGAAGCTGCGTGGCCATGACCATGTACACTTAATCTTGCAGAAAGAAATGCATCCATTTTCAGAGTGATGACATGCATTTGTGTGAGCTGGAGTGGAAAATGTGCGTTTTCCTGTAGTATAAATGTATTTGTGCTTTTGTGCCTCGTACATAAGTATTTACACACAAACCCACATTTAGGTCCCCTGTTTGTATGTGTGTGCATCTAAAAAATGACTTCCAGTTTGCACTTTTCCTGTCTCTCACTTCTCGCACTCTTTCCGCCTCACTCCAACTGTGTAACGTTTTTGTTGCGTGCCACTGTGATACTTTTTCAGAGTGGATCAACACTATGCACACGCATGTTAACATACGTGAGTGTGCACAAACAAGACAGGAAAACATGTTTGCTTCATGTAAGTATTACTTATTCAAACCTCACAAAACCAACCCCATTATCCCGCATAGTTTTTGACATTGTATACACACAGGGCTTATAGAAATGGCTAGGTTGAAAAATGCACTTTTTGCATTTCTCTTCCTCTCACACTCTTTCCCTTTCCCCGGTTTTCTGCTTGCTACGTCAAACGTTTTCTGCTCGGAAGATTTATTTTACTAATACCTTTTATGCAGGAGAAAATAGAAAATGAGCAACCAGTAAAGCAGTTAATTCGATGACAACTGACTCGTTTTACATCTTTTTTCCAAAATTGGGCAAATCTACTACTGAAATACAGTCCCGCTACAAACTATCTTTCAGTGACGTTGACCCGTTTCATTATATGAATGCCACATGCAAAATAAAATGTCAAAGTTAAATCGTAATGCTGCATCAAGTTTATATTTAGTTTATATAAAGGAACTACTTAATGCCAGATTACGCGTTGTTCGTTTCATCAATTGAAAAATAATTGTCGGATCATTTTTCTAGGCAAGCATAATCGCGGCGGTTATTTTGGTGTAAGTCACTGCAACGATGCGATGTCGGTAACAACATTTGGCACAACTGGCACTTCGGAGTCTTTTGAGATCTTTTCCATGGGATTTTTTGTGCACAACATGTGTGTAGCACATTTATTTAAAGAGGTATGCGGAAAGTTGGTTGGGAAGGAAGTGGGCGATACGATGCGGTAACAAGGGATAAAGCACTTTGTGTACATATTTTAATGGGATTGCAAGTGGTACGTAATGCATCATTAGTCAATAAAAAACTCTCGTTATTTTGCTATTGGCAGCCCATTTCAGTCTCACAGAAAACGATTCACTTCTCTACGATACTCTTAGGCATTCATATTTTTTTCAAGTGTGCTTAGCGACTTAGTTTTGATAAAACAGAGAAAGAGTTATGTTGCAAGTGCTTTGGAGCGTCTTCAATATATCAAAATGAATGGAAAATGAAATCCTTGCCATTTCTGAAATGGGAAATGATTATAAATGGTATAGGGTGGAAGATGATGTTGATGTATCTATTTAATATTTTAAGCAAGTCCCTATCACTTTATTATTATCATGATTCATGTTGATCGCATACATGCACACAATGTGTAGTTTCGCGGTTTGGATTTTCGGAACCTATTAAATTGACAAAATTAATATTGAAAGTAGCTTTTTGGACGCGGTCGCTTTCATGAAATAAACAGAGAAAATATTATTGATTCACAGAGGCAAATGTGTTTGGGAGAAAATCACATTGAACTTAGGATTCAGCATGTGAGTGAGTACGACGTGGAGCATACACGTGTGGTTTTGTGGACGAATTGGTTCGTGATTTGTGACTTGTCATTTCCTTGACGCAAATGCAAAGCGAGCGTTGTTTTGTGGGAACGCACTGAGCAAAAAGTGGAAAATAATGAATTGTGTTTAAAGTTGAGCTAAATGCACAACTCCAATATTAATATATCTTCTTTGCTTCCTTTGAACGGGGATTTGGACACGAAGTGGCTCTTCCAAGAAATTTAAGCAACAACATGCAAACAAACTACCACATTCGCATTCACCAAATTTTTTAGACACACAAAATTTGGGGTAATACCAAATTCTACGTACTCATTTCACGTTCACCATGTTAACGCTACAGCTTCTTGTTTACACGATGATTGCTGCGCTATGGCTTATTGCTCTCATTCTATTTTTTTCAAATTATTTATTTTTCCCTAATTGACATTTTGATAAAGGAAAAAAGATTGACTGCGATTACCTATTCCATAGATAAAAATGGCGAATTGCTGAAAACAACTGAAACTTGTTTTGTTTAGTGTTCAGTTCTCAGTACTGCAGGAACAGCGTTATAACTCGCTGTTCTAATTTTCTCCTTCATCATGAAATCGTCTCGGCATGAAGTTCATTAAATTTTTTTTATTACTACGGTGACTCCATACATTCTTTGTGCACATAAACTGATAAACAAGAAGTGGTGAATACGCCAACGAGGCATTATACTATTTTATGTTCAATTTATTGTAGTTTTAATTCCTAATGTAAAAAGTAAAACACCATCTTTTTTCTCTAAATTATGTATCCCTCCGCAGATATGCAAGCAAGGGAAAGAAGGCAAGTCGCCCGCAAGGGATTAAAATACGCACAAAAATAAACTGTGATTTGATTGCTGCTGTTGGTGGTGGTGCTTGTTGTTCAAACAAAATATACATGCGCTGCTGCCAATGCGGTCAAAATTGTTCTATGTTTTATTATACACTCGGAAAATAAAATTCGGGGGCACACCAATAAAAGCGGATCGAAATGAACGAAGTGTTTTTTAAGCTGGTGGGCAATTTTTATGTATACACATGCATTACTGGTACACTTGTCACAGAAAAGATTGTTTGGATTGTGTTATTATAGCTATATTGTAGCAATAGCAATATTATCATTTATTATTATTACTTGAAGCTAAAGATTACTTAATAATGCTCCAGTCATTTTGATTACAGGAATAAGGCGATGGAGCAAAGTTGATAGCTATAATGGATGGATTTTGAATTGAATTTGATATTTGTCTTTGATAACTACATACTTTTGTAAGGATTGTTTGAAAGCTTCGTACGGTGTAACAGCCAATATCAAATTTTCTACCTTCCAATTGTATTTAGCTAGGAAGCTTGGAATGGTTTGGATAAGTATAAATATAAAATTTATACTGCAGTAAAATGTTGCACGGACATTTATTTCATACTTTTATGCTGTACGAGTCGAGAGGTATGGTCGAGCGATATGAAATTATATCGTTTTAATTTACAACCGAAACAAAAAGAAAGAGAAAACGCTTGAGGATTTTTTACGTTGTGATATTTAGCACTTTTCTTCTTAGTTTGATTTAATATTGCCTATTTATATGAAATGCCATTCTTGGTATAAAATAACAATAAAAAGTCATACTCGTAGTGAAAGCTTGTTTCCACTTCCATTTGGTGTAGTACACACATTTTTCATAGGGAAGGAAAGGAATGTGCTTATAACTAATCACGATACGATACGAAAGTTTGTTCCTTTTCAAAATGCAAATCAATTTCCACTTGTACTGATATTAACAACTGATAAGAGCTCCTGTGCTCTGCTTTACTCTCATTGCTTGTGTACCACCACAAAACTAATAATAATATTATGCTTGCTTTCTCTCTCCTATGACTTATTTGGTGGTCACTTTCCACATTCTCTTTCTCAGTGCATGTTTGCTGTTTGTATTAAGAGTAATTAAGAAGCATTGTGGGGTTTTTCCTTTCTCATTGCTTCTAGGAAACCGGGGCGCAGCTTAAACCTGACGTATCGCCGTAATAATTCCTGCTAACTAACTCCAGTCCACCTTTCCCTTTCCCAAATAATCTGTTTTGTGTGCTCTATCATGTCATAACTGTTTCACTGGCGAGAATTTACTTTTTCACGCCAGTGTGCAACAGTAGCCAGTAACAGCAGAGGTTCAGCTAAATGCAATATGTGTACACCCAAATTATCAACGTCTAAACGAGAAAATGTTTCATTTCGTTTCCATCATCATCATTGCAATTCTTTATGATTTGAAATGGGAAAACCGACAGAGAGGCCAACCAAATTACATTTTTACACATATCAAGTCTTTGTAAGCAACTTTAAGAAAATAATAATTGAGTTTTGTGTTGCAGTATATTCAGTATATTGTGCACAGAATTTATACAATATTTGTATGACTTCGTCTCATAAATCCACAAAAGTAGTGATAAACGCTTTATAGACCGTGAAAACGAGCGGTATATAAAAATTAATACATTAAGTACATAGTTTCGCTTTTTATAATATGATCTGTTCTTACTTGAACAAAATTAAAACACGACTCAACTTTTTAAAATAATCTCGACCACCACAAAATTTCAGTTGGATCTCGAAGTAGTGCGTGTCTTAGGAACAGAGTCTTGATTGAATGACTTGACGAAAGAAAGGAGAAAGAAGAAAACAAGAGAAATTCAAAGACAAGCGAAAACTTGTGTTTCAATAAATGAAAGGAGTCAGCACGTAAAAGTGAAGGCTCGACTTCTCTCCTCAGTGTTGAGAAGAAGAAAAGAAAGCGGCGAAAATCCAAAAACAACCGCTGCTTCTCCTTTTCTCTCTTCTTCTTCTTCTTCTCCTCAGACTTCTTCATCCCTTCCTTTTTATACCGATGAGTATAGGTGTAGTTGAAATGTTTTATATACCTGAAGGCAATCGTAATAATACTGATTGCGAGCCTCTATGTATATATTTATAAGGTTAATATGAAATTTGACACAAAAATCGATCGATTAATGCTTAACATGCACGAAACAAATTTATCGATTTCGACTGGTTGGTGGTGATGGTGGTGGTAAGGCAGAATATGGAATGAGTCGAGTGGCAGTCAGTCGTCGTCAGACTGAGATCAAAAACTTATCACGTATCCATCCATCCATCTACACAAATGCATGTATAAAATTTAACACACAAAACACATTACAGCATCGGACAAACACTTTCTACTGAATCGAAAACTCAGACTCATAAATTGAGTTTGTTGACGACTGCTGACAGCGGACCAAAACTCTGCTAAATACAAAAAAAAAGTAAACTTTTCACCATCATGATCTTAAAATTCATTAATAATTCCGAATAATATTTTTGTTCGTTCCGTCATTTCGGGACAAGTCACAGATTTTATAGAGAATTACATTCGTAAATAATTTTATGTGTTACTCGAATACCTGCTTGCACACAACATTTCAATATAATCAAGTGCTCATGCATATTCACACTGTTTATCGGGGAATTTTTATAGTAAACTGTTATTTCTTTGTTACTGTATAAAATACGCGAATCACGAAATGGACACACACACAGTACAGAGCATTTATCCACAGGGTTGTTTCAGGCGTCGTAAATAAAAATTAATGTGCAGCAAAGGCTAAAACAAGAGTGACAAATAAAAAGGAGTGAGCTCTAATTCACAAATGTATGTATTTGGATCGGCGTTCCACTAAACACGGTGATGATAAAACGCTGCACATACAAAGTTGGTTTAATCGGGATTTTGTCAGCAATAAAATTTTAATATCGAATTGCCTTCCATATACAATGTAAATTGAGAGTGACGTTGGGCTATGTTCATTTTCGTAGCATTTCTGTAAAACATGATGCTGTACTCAGCGTTCGTCGGTTGTTGGCCTGCTTTGTCACCTTGCTCTCTGGAAATATCAAGGAGACTCGCAGCTTTATTTATTTTATAGTTTGTCAATTTAAATCGCATGTCATTTTCAAATAACAAAATACGACGCAGAGCATCAGTCACTCACCTATTTCCATTTAAATAACAAAGCGCCTAGCAAGAAGTACTGGATTCTAGTAAGTTGCTTCACTTTTTGCAATGTGTGTCAGCCCATTATAGAAATTTGACTTTGCAATGCACACTGCAGTAAATGGAATGATGATGTTTAGGTAATTCCTCCAGACACATTACACAGCTACACTTACAACAAGAAGTAATTTCCTCGATTTTCTACTTACCGCTTCCTCCTACATTACTAAACAACTAACAAGTACGGATTTGCATAATAAATGTAGGACTAAGTATGTACTATTTTCAGCAGCTTAGATGGCATAAATTTAGCTTGTACACACGAGGCAACTGATACCCACATTTATGGAAACTCACTTGTTTTAGTCGATGTCTTTATAATACACTTTCTCAGCCACATGCCAACAACGAGTGGAAATCAACAGTCTAATCCTCTGAGGAAATCCTTGTCGACCTCACAACTAACGGTCGTCGACGGCATGCATCCTCTTCACTTGTTGTTCTGTAGTATCACCATCACGTGCTTAAGTACGCCTCGCTGTACAAATACATTTTACATGATTCCTGTATCTCAACGGACCTCCCGATAACTTTAAGGCCATTCTTTGCAACTGTGAATTAGAAAGTTTGTGTGTACTAGGCACATCATCGCCCTAACAAAATATCCGAAGCCAAACAAAATAATAGAAAATATGACATTTTGCGGGCGGAGAAACTATCGTGTTTTGCTACTTTCGTAGGCCCATATCCATACAATTTACACTTCGACACAAAAATAATTCATCACTAGATTCAAGTTTCGCATGCTAGTATGCTACTGTCCCATCTCGTACGTTATTGTCTAAAAAAGTAAAATAATAATGCTGACCAAGTAATTGAAACCCACCTAATGAGAAATATGCACTAGCTTCACACCGTTGCGGACAACTCATATTATATATTTGAGGCGGCTTGTGTGAATCAGTTAATCGGAGTATGTACAGTGTCAATGCCGTTGACATGAAATCACAGAAGGGATAATCCTGTCAGTGAACAGAATTTCAGAACATGCAAATTGTGCATCTTAATTGAAATGAATGATTGTGTCCTCATTTAAAATGTATTTGAAAGAGTGGTTGTGATGGCGGCCGCACTAAGCACATGTGAACTAGTTTGCTGTCATTACGTCTTTGATAAAGAGGGTTACAAACAAAACAGACACAAACAGCGATATTTTTCTAGCAACAACTCCGGAGAAAAATGTTCGGAAACCAAAAGATTGTCTTACTGTCACAGGAGAAGAAGGAAAAGGGGCCCGGTTTAAGATGGGGATTGGAAGAGGGAAATGCGAAGCTATTTTTATTACAAGTACAACTCCTGTGGGATGATATCCGATTAAAGTTTGCATACAGAAAACGAGTAGGAAATTAAAGGCTCAGGAGAAAATGTAGTTACGTGTACATAATTTTTTACCGCTTCTTGCTCGTCTCCTTCATTTCCTATTCTTTTATTTCGGCCTTGTATCAAGAAACGATAGCTCTTCAGGGATTTCGAGGTCTTTCCAATTTATGAGCGACGAAGATGGAAACAATGCACTGCTGATGGAGTAGTTACGATACTGCCATTCATGTAGAATCGAGGAGAAAAGAGTATGTTGACATGCATAATAATAATAATGATATGCATTCTTTTTCCCATTATGATTACGCATGCAACAATATTAATGTAAGAATGTATTGTGAGCCGCATCGAAAGAAAGTTTTCAACTTCGTTCGTCCACAAAAAGCATCCTTTCAACTTTCGCCCCTTTTTTCTTCCGAGTTACCACAACATTGTGCGATGTACTTTATTATAGTGTTTTTGACTTTTTTCCGAGAGAAATACCGATTCAATACATTCTTCTACATAATGGTAGAATATGATTCTTTTCCTGTTTTGCACATAAAAACGATTTCCCTATTTTTACTCGAAATAACGTTATCATCCTGGTAATCATTGCCATCAACATTGTGGAAAGGATATTACCGTCGTACCTAAAGACCTCTGAGCTGGTTTCTCTCTGCAGCTGAATGTCGATGATGATGACGATGAGAATGATGTCAAATAATTGGCTCCATGTAATGTAACAGTTTTTTTTACTTCGGTCGATCATTCCATTAGCCATTATCATTATGCCAATAATAATAGTTGTTGTAACTACCGCGAATATGGTTGATGATGTAGTCATTCGATTTCCTTCCTCCTCCAGTTCTTGTTTCTGTAATAATATTTTTCTCTATTGCGTTCCCGTTTCACCAGACATCTTTGTGTTATCATGCAGTGGGGAAGTGTACGTTATAGTCTCAGAGTTGACTGGATGACGAGTAGATAAAAAAGAAGGAAGCCGGAGGCTACAAAAAATTACGTTCTTTAGAAAAGAAAAGCTGCGTCGTATCAGAAGAGAAATCGGTAGAAAGAAAGTTCACGTCGAAGAATATTGTGAGTAGTGGAAAAACGGGAGACGTTACTGGTTATAACTTGTTACTATTTTAGTTGTAGCTCGTTACTTTTTTGTGTTAATAACGTAAGTGCAAAGGGGTAGAGCTGACAGCCCTCTTCTCTTTGCATTACTTATTTATCCCATTGCTTTTTTGTAATAATTACTGAGTGTAGGAAATATAGATTGTAAGAGTCGGAGTAGTCAAGCTTCTCATTTTACCGAATGTGAGGAAAGCAAAGGGAATACGAGTTCCTCTAAATTTCGAAAGCCAAGATTATATTTATGCGTGCAGTGCAGGCACTATCTACAAACTACATCCGAAAAAGTTTTAATTTTTTCCTTCGTCTTCTTGTTAGAGTTTTCTGCCTCAAATATCAAGTAGGAAGGAAAAAAGTACACAATATCTGGTAAAATTCCCTCTGGAGCCATTCCAGTTCCTCTCTCAGTGTTACTAATTGATGTCCCTCTGCTAATTAGCATCAGGCTGTAATATTCATTAAGATTTTCTTCCTTTTTTCTCTTTCTCGTTCGTCCGATTCGCTGTCGACAACGAGACAAGAAGCGTTGTCCTTTCTCCTCTCCTTTTTTATCTCAATGCAACCACACAAGTTGTAGTAGTTGAGAAGGATCATCACCGCTATCACTGTGAATAGCAGCTTGCCTTTCGCTTTACAGAAAAATGTTTGTCTCAAACGCAAACAAATAATACAGCTGTACGCGCACTTATTTTAGTAAATTGGAGAAATCGAGATACAGATCGAAATGACCTGCTCCTTTTTTCTTCCCTTCAATTTCAGCAATAATATCAGCTTTTCCAAATGACTAAGCAGAAGTGAGAATGAAAAGAAAAAAGTAAAAAGGGTTCCTTCCTCCACTCTTTACTCATATCAGACACCACTTTTAATTCGTCTTCGATGTTACAGACGAATGGTATCGTCATCAGGGAAAAACAAGACCGACAGACAACTTTCATTTCTTTACTTTACCCGTTATTTTTCAAATAAAAAAATGAAATATTTTTGGCTAATTAGAGACACGGGAAAATATCAGAGTTGTATTACAATTAAGTTGAAACTCGCCTCCCCACTTCTGCACCAATGAAGCTTCGTCACTTTAATTAATGCAGCGAGAATTTGGAAAACTGTATAAAATATCTCGTTTCTTTTTAACTCAGAACAAACATGATTGCATGATTTGCAATGGAAAAATTGGAACCGGTAGTCCCACTTTCGATGACAGTGAATAATTTTGTCGTGAATATTTCTTCCAAGCATTAATTGAATATACAATTTACTTTTCTAACTGACAATGGCTATTTCGGAATGTGTCATACAAATGCTTTAATTGGTCACAACGGTTTTGTCGCAAATATGAAGAAAGAGTTTCCACATTACAGTCACGCAACAATGTTATGAGATGCAGAAGAATGAAAAGGTTGTATTACCTTTAATATTCATTTTTATCCCATGATTAATAGCTCGACATGAATCATCTCTGACATATCCAGTCTTATTCTACTTCCAAGAGAGGTGCATTGGAGAAAATCTCTGTTTCATATTTTCTTGAGAAAAGTGCATGGAAAAGCCAGTCCAAATAAAAGTGCATGTTTAATGGGATGTGGTTACAGTCATCCGGAAGCTATCAACAGAATACGTAGAGACTAGAGAAGAAAGAGTTGATATCTATGCTATCAATAAGATTTGCATTGTAATTCTCCTTGAGATGCATAATAGCCGAAAGGAACATCAAACGACGCTACTAACAACATACTCATCGGGAAAAAAGGCTCAGCACACAAGCCCTACAAAATCCCTTTCAGATCCCCTTTTCTCTCTCCAAGCGCTCTCATGCAGGAACCTTGCCGCAAACAAGTTGGTTCGACTCCATATTTTTACAAGTTGTACTTTTTGGTTTATAATAAAAGCCGATAGTAAAAAACGTGGAACTCGAAGTCAGGGAAATCAGCCAACCACCATGTCAAGTGCAGCAATAACGGGGAAGAGAGGCAAATACGCAAAGGGCGAATAATATTATTTTCTAGCACGGATTCCAGAGGATTGTTAAAGCACCACGTAATAATAGTCGATCTCCGGAGAGCTTTCCCTATATATTTATCGCTGAAACGCGACCAACCTGATGATACGAAAATATTTCCGGTTATTTCCTCTGCATATCCATAAGCCTTTATACTTATTTGGAATATTTTGAAACTCTGACTGATTTAAGGAAACCACAAGGCGGTACAGTGTTTCTGTGATCCGGGACGACCTTGTCGTTGCGGTCCTGTTGCTCTACAAAAAACTTTGCATGTATATACATGGTGTATAGTGTAGATTTTGTATGAATATTTAATTCTGCAAAGTTGGCACAACATCTTAATACTCTTAATCATTATAAAATATAATGTACCGCAGTAATCTATTGTAGTTAAGAGGACTTAATTTAAGAAGCATCAGTATTAAAAGCTATAAATACGTATGTATTTATTTGCATTTAATGGAAAGAATGTGAAAATTGAAATAACGGAGAGAAAAAGTAAAGCAACAGGGCACGTAGATCTTTCACAGAAAAATTAATGTCGCAAAATTTATAACTGCGTGCGTGCATCAAAGCATTGAGTTTCACCGAAATTAATTGCATGTAACAACACGAGGAAAATCAATTATACGGGAAATATCACTCACACGTTTGTCGGTGTTCTCTGGTTGCCGGTAAATGCGGGAATTTTATGTGATTGTTTTTTATCTTAATCCATTCCTTTAGCGAGTCACTTGTGTGATCATAATTCACTCATGTCAGCTCAACTGAACTGAACTGTCTGCTATGTTTCATCAATTTGCACACTGCCTTACTCACAGTTTACTTTTCTGTAGCGTGTAGCACATTGGTTTGGGGTGCTCCTCGTTTCAATTTGTATACCTATCTCTACGTTTTATTTACAAAAGAATATGGATAGAGAGACAAGTGTGTGCATTGTGATGTAAACAAGTGTATTTATGCGGAACAGACAGACAAAAGCGGTGAATTTTGTTGGTACACTTCTATATCGGGTCTAAACAAATGGGGCCTGGTTTTCATTCACCCGAATAACAGGAAGTTTGCGATGCTCGTCTTTTGCTTACAGCAGCTTGATAATTTGGTATTGAGTTACTCTACTCTGATGAGCATTTATACTTTCACTTTGCTACATAAAGTGTCTTTAGCTTTAGAATTACTTGATATTGTCATCTTAAGAAAAGAAAGAATAATTTTCATATTGTATATACATATACATATAATAAATCTCCAGACAACCAAGACAACTTTGTCAACACTTCATAATAACTGTCCGCGTATGTTGATAATGGTAACCGGTAACTTTTACTTTGGGAAATTAGGGGTTTGTCTGGGATTCCCAAATTTTGACCAAATAAATATCGCTACACCTTAAAGGATGATATTCCAAAAGACATGAAAAGATCGTGGTCTCTATTATCACTTTTATTACCTCATCAACTCACAAGCACTAGGTTCCACTAGAATGTTCACAAATGGGACAAAGAATAACAGTCTTTTAGTCTGCACAGCAGCCCTTCAACAAGTGCATCCCGGAATATCTCTCCGCTCATAACGTGGGTACCTTCATTTATTCGCACTATAGTACTTACACTTATAAAAGAATATCTCGGCGCCCATCAACAACAAGTGGGACAGAAAAGCAGATTTTCCTTAAACACACTTTGGAATTTACATGATGTGACGCATTTTAGTTTTACGCTTTAAATGCAACTTTATTGTCTTCTGCCCCTCTCCTCGGCGCTTAGTAGTTGAAAGCCTGCCTCTTGGAAATGGCGAACTGAACACTGTAAACTTTGATTATTGTTATTAATTATTATTACTGTTATTATTTTGGATTTTAGTGAAAAGAAAACAATTTTCTTGCTCTGGTCTTTCAAGGCATTCAGAGAGGAAATGTGATTATCATCTTTTGCTTTCCACGTCATTAAAGACTGTTTTGTGTTTTATAAAGACTTCTGACAGTGGACTAGACTCCACTTCACTACGACACAAATGGCAATTATCACCGTTCCCAGTTCCCACAGAACACTCTCTTTCAATCTTCACAACTGAAATTTTCTCCTTGCTCCTGGACAATGAATTTTCAAATGAAGAATTTGGAAGAAGTTTGTTTTTCACGTAAGTACGGACGCACTAATAAAATGGCCAAGAAATGAATTTGAAGAGCGGCTCGCTCTGAAAAATCTCAGTAGTTTCATGAGTGAGTATTGTCATTATTACCTTTGAATGACTACTTAAAATTGTGCATAGAAAATAACAAATCGAGCTATATTCCTTAATTTCAGTACGTAACACCAACAAATGAATCTCTTTGAGTTTGCGTTTTCCTTTTGAATTGACGTTGCGTTGGTAAGAACAAGCAGCGTTACTTATTTACAACGTCAATAAAAATGGGAACACAAGTACGACAAATAATAACCGTCTTAACAATGTGGTGCTGATGGCAGCAGTGTGGTTGTTGTTGGCTCACAGAACACTTTTTACATCTTCGACTAATCCACCATTTTCCCTAATAGAGGAAATAAGAAACACATGCGTTTCACCTTTTGTGTGGTGCCATGTGCTATCTCGTAAAGCTCTGCATACGCGTACACACTAACAATGGTCTGTAACAAGTATGTAAGTAGAATGTTTACTTAAGGTTGGAAAAGGGAAGGGAAAGCAAATGAAAAGAAAAATTTCACCATGTTTTCACTGCTGTTTGTTGTTTATTGTTGATGTTGGTGCTGGCGTTGTTTTTTTTTGCATGGGATTTGTCCAACGCGCAAACAAAAGTGACTGAGAGAGAGAGAAGGAGGAAGACAAAAAAACTGGTAGTAAAACCGTTTTGCATTAGTTATTATTTATGTTTGTGGTAGGAGTAGAGGAAGTGAAAGCCAAAAAGTGAGGTATTTTGTAGAAAGGAGGTACTTTGACCAAAGAAAGGACGATGAAGAAAACACATAAAATCGGTGTAAAGTCAGGAGTTGACGATGAACTGGGCACTGGTGCACCTTGTCACACGGCACACTGGTGCCATATGAAATATCATGTAAATGCAAACGAGACACTTCATTTGGAGGGCAATAAGCAAAGAACAATAGTCAATAGAGAGAAAAGTAGCAATAGCGAGTTCTAAAGCCTTGCCATGACATTTTGTTCTCACACATCAGAGTCCGTCTCTAATCTGACTGACTGACTGCATGAATGAATAGAAATAAACAGTCGCATGCACACGTTACATGTAAATAGGTAGGAAAGACACATTCATGCCCAACACGGACATTTACACATATACACACATATTATTATCGCTACTGGCCTTTTTCGATCATGATGACAAGAGGGCAAAACTGTAAAAACGGCGAGTCAACCATGTAACAACATTGAAAAAGAGCTGGCGTGCTCGCTAAGACCAAGGCAAAAGGTAAGCAAAGAGAAGAGAAAGAAAATGTGTCTGAGAGTAAACGGGAAAAGCATGGGCGATAATAACAATAATAGCTCACGCTCAAAAATACTGATTCGATTGCTATTCACTGCTCGCTATCCCTCTGTCTTTCTCCTCGACGTGGAGCAAATGAAAATTGCATGCAATGTCTGCATTTCCCCGCTACTGAGCACAGCTCCATCGTGGCAATCATCGCTCATACTGTTTAACACGATCAAAGTTAAAAGGTTCGATGGCGGTGATACGTTGATGATGATGATAATGAACAAAGAGAGAGAATTATTACTAACAAATATTGTACACACAAAATGCTAATATCTTCTATTGATTTGCTCATACGGTTTATTCTTTCTGGACTGCACCCAGTTAGTTATAATCACACTACAGCAAAACTCTTCTCTTTTATTAAGTCTCTACTACCATGCTTTTTGTTCACCAGGCGAAAAGTCAAAGAATCTGTAGGAAACGCCACGCAGAAAAATGGAGACGTAGAAAGAGGAAGTGGAGGAGGAGAGCTGCCTGATGATGAGTGGAAGGCGACGATCAAATTCTTTCTCCTAATCAAACATTCCATGAAATGAATATCATCTGCAAGAAGAAACTGCCATTTCGGATGGTTATGTCGATGACGGGAAAGTGCATGAGTTGCTTAGTTTCATTATGTCAGACATTTTCAATAAAATCAATTTAGAACTCTGGTTAAAATCTCAAAATTGTATGTATCTTATACATATAATATATGCATTCTTGTGTAGTTTTTATAATCCGGACAAGTTTTAGATGCATTATCTTAGTGAAATTTAGCAAAGTGTACTTGTGGCAATATCACGTGCAAACAATTGTAGTTTTATTATCAATATAACCAAATGTTGTTCACCTCTGCAGAATAGTTTCGAAGGTCATCTATCAATTATCTTCGTATTTTCACCTTTTAAATTGCTTGGTTTTGCCTTTGCATTTAAATGGTGACTAAACAATAAATGGTAAGTTATAAAAGTAAAAGTTGACTCGGGCAAATATGAAATAGTTGAGTGATAAATTGTGTATGTAAATTATAAGTAGGTAATATCATAATACCCTTGCGAAAAGAGCAAAGTGCAGGTTAAAATAGAAATAGTTAAGTCGCATTTATTGACCTTAAGCTCCATGCTATTAAGTGTAGTTATATTTTTATGAAATATACTCAAATTAATTTGGCATTAAGGGTCGATTTCACATACGAATTGGTTTATTCAAGACACCACTAACTTATTGCTTTTACACGAAGCAAAAATATTGTTATGTAAACATGTATTACATTTAATAATTGTGTATAGCACTCGCTTTTATTATACACACACTGACACACTATACAATAAAAGTACGCATTATTGGTTCATGGTTTACATGATGTAATTGTACTTTGTATATTAAACACGACATTTCTGTTGGTTAGCTGGGCATACCTTTCGTTGAGAACGGAAAGGATTCGAAAAGGGGAAAAACAACTGGAACGGAAAAAAGTGAAATCAAATCAGCGATAGGGACCATTCATAAATTACGTAACGCTGCTTAACATAAGCGGGATAGCCCTGCTGCCCATTCCTACCCATGTTAACCCAGCGTTACGTAATTTATGAATGGTCCCTAATACAGGAGTCGTAGTAAGCATAAAAAGGGGATTTATTTACGGCCCGCAGGCTGTATATCCATTTACTTTGGCATTTGATCAATGATCACCCAATGCGACATGTTTTTCTCGACTGATGCAACTTACTTTTAAGCGCATGCAATTGCGAAGTCTTGTATTGTATGTATTGCATTTTACCAGTCTGATGTATTTCA